>JAHLJT010009419.1:189236418-189404265 GCA_031308135.1 Acheta domesticus | reverse complement strand
CCCCGCCGCCCTCGCTGCCCTCGCTGCTCTCGCTGCCCTCGCTGCCCTCGCTGCCCTCGCTGGCCCTCGCTGCCTCGCTGCGCCCTCGCTCCCCCCGCCGCCTCGTTTCCACCGGCCGCCCTCGCTGTTCCCACCGGTTTACCACCATCGCCCCTACCCCGCAATGCCGCCCCCCGCACCCATCACTACCCTCCGTTCACCAATCTGGCCCCCGTTCTCGCTGTCTCTGCTGCCCTCCTGCCCCCGCCTCCCTCGCTGCCCCCGCCACCCTCGTCTGCCTCCGCAACCCTCACCTCCCCCGCTGCCCCCGCCCCCGCCGCCCCCGCCACCCCCGCCGCACCCGCCATCCCCGCCGCCCCCGCCACCCCTGCCACCCCCGCTGCCCCCGCCACCCCCGCTGTCCCCGCTGCCCCCTCCACCCTCGCTGCCCCCGCCACCCCCGCCACCCTCGCTGCCCCCGCCACCCCCGCTGCCCCCGCCACCCCCGCTGCCCCCGCCACCCTCGCTGCCCCCGCCAGCCCCGCCACCCTCGCTGCCCCCGCTGCACCCACCACCCTTGCTGCCCCCGCTGCACCCACACCCTCGCTGCCCCCGCTGCACCCACCACCCTCGCTGCCCCCGCCACCCTCGCTGCCCCCGCCACCCTCACTACCCCTCCCTCTGCTCTCACCACCGTCGGCCCTCACCCCGTTGCCCGCACTCTCTACCCTACGCCGCCCCGGCTACCGAGAGTGCGGCGATGGCTAATGGACCCAGTGCGCGTGGATTCTGCCTGCCGCGCCGCGCCGCGCCGCGCCGCGCCGCACTAGCCGAGCGGCAGCCAGCGACCCGCTTCTTTCTCCCTCTCCCTCCTCCTCCTCCACCTCCTCATCCCTCCTCGCTCGGCTATGGATTTATTGCGCTCGGCGGAAGTGCGAGCAAGCGGGCGGGTATTTGTAAACGGGGCATTATGTTGCGTAGGCTGCAGCCAACGTCCCAACTTGGGAGGAATTCCGATAAATTTCCGGGCCAACTCTAGAGTGGTATGATTGTTCGTGCGTTAATGTGGAATTATATGGAAATAGAATACGTGGTTGGAGTTCGGATGATGTGTTTGAGCTAACAAAGATGGCAATAACTGGAATAATAGTGACATTGTAACGCGGTTTCCAAAAGGGTTTTGCGGTGTTCCATTAAAGTACACTCATTTATATGTATATATCAAAATGGTATTTGGAAATGTCAAACTAAATTACTTTCATTTTCAAGTGATTGCGTTGTTTCACCACTCAAAGCCGTTATATTTTTCTTGGAGCTGTTATGTACAATTTCTAATGATTGAATTTCATTATTTCAAGACGAAGAACTGAAAAGTTTGTTTAAGAAAATATTAACTTGGTAATAAAATACATTCATAATCTAAAATTGTTTTTCTGGATAAAAAGGTGTTACTCGGACACGCCTGGCAATTGGGACCACATCGTATGGTAAAACGGATCAACTGAAAACTTCCATAATGCTTAACAGTGAGTAAAGATGCGGAAGCAAGACCTCTATTTGTTACATCCATTATTAAAGAACAAACAACATTAAATTTACTACCTTCACCAAGTACGTTCGAAGATAACTGTCTTGATGCTTTTTGATCACCGTCCAAATAGACCTTTAAGACCCTCGTCTGCTGGACTCATACATATGCGAGTCTGGGTGTATCTAGGGGTTTCTTTTGAAAAACGCTCCAAACACAAAATCTTTCGCAAGTGTCCATGAGCTCCATGTTTCTTATATTTTTTTCCTTCTTCGCGAGCGGCAAAACGTTCGCCTTTTGTTTGCGATTTGATGAAACGTCGACTGTCGCCTCCTGATGTGCAAAATTATCCGATAGGCACATATCCTTTTAATTGGTATGAATAATATATACACCATGTTCATTCCTACCAAAATTCTTTTGACACGCTTTGCAATCCCTTGAAACTGTCCCGGGTCCCTGAGTGCAGGAAGACGACAGCTGACCTGAGACGTCGCTGTCTAGGGTCTTCTTTGTTGAATTGCTCCCACAGCACACGCCCCCGAGCGCTGTGTTTCCGAGATCTTTCCCGCTTTCCGGAGCTGCTAAACGCCCGCAGGGATCAGCCTCTTGTTTGCGTGTTGATGAAACGTCAGCAGACGCCTGCGGGCGGCGGAGGCGGCGGCGGCGGCCCACAGATAACACGTACGCCACACGGCGCCGCGCCACCTCGCAGCCTTTGTGTGCTTTGCCGCCCCGCCGGCCACGACTTGCTCTCCGTGCCGCAAGCCCCGCGCAGGTGTTCCTGAAGCGGCAGGGAGCTGCACCTCCGACCAGGAGAAGACGGCGCGGCGCGTTGCGGGCAGCAGGGGAGGCAAGAAGCGGGATTAGGGTGGCGGGCGTTTTGCGGCTGTCTACCTCCGCCCCGCCCCACCCCGCCACGCCCTGCCCTGCCTTGCCACCTTCCTCTCGCCCCACGCAACCCATCCCCGCCCGCCACGGCCCACTCTTCCCCGCTCCGACCCCTGCCTCCAAGCAGCCTTTGTTAACACAGGCTTCCACTGCCGCTCGAGGAGTTTCCGCGGAGGTTAAGGTGCTGTCCGTCGGACAGGAGAGCTCGGAAGTACGAGCTGCTGTACTACGTTGTTTGCTTGTTCAACTTCAGCTTCACTAGGCTTCGTTTTATTGGGGCTTTGCTCTGGGTCGTGTCTTTGGGTAGTACCTAGACGATGGTGTGATCGAAGGTTTTGATTAACGTCTATAATTTTCGGTTTTACATCATTTTATGAACACGTTATTTGACGGTAAATTCACTATCGTCTGCGTCATTTCTCTTTATTTCGTCTAGTACTTCTTTCTTGCACTCATACTTAGTTCGGACGAATGAAACTGGCCCATATTTCCCATTTTAAAAAAAACTGAATATTATGAAGCCCAGAACGCACAGTTCTGCTTCCACTACCTTATACATGTATGTTCGTATATTATAGATTTAAATAAACTTCACTATTTGAAAATAATAATAATAATAATAATAATAATAATAATAATAATAATTAATATGTTTGTTCATGTATAACCAGTATTATAGTATTTCATAAAAGCTTTATTTATTATTGGAAATATGGACATAGATGCATGTGCACTCAAATATCTTATTTGGATATAATTTTACATAATATTCAGGGCAAGACCTTATTACGACTTCTTGATTCTTTAAAGAAAGATCATGTTTACTCATTTATTCTCGTGCACTTTGCCTTCATCGTAAAAAAGTTTCGTGATGTGTTTGCTCTTGAGGAAACGTGCTTTATAATAAGTGATCTCTTTAAGACCACAACGTATTCATAACAACTAAAAGTTTATTTCGTAACGAAAATGGAATTGTAGTATTTTTCAAGTGTAGTGTATAATTTAACGTGTTGTACTAAATATTATTTTATAATATTCCATCAAATAATGAAGATACGTAGAGTTACATTTCTTAATCTTGATTTTCGAAACTTTGTCAAGAATCAAAATGAGGACCGTGTGTTTCTTGAATAACTATTTATTCTGCATCATTTACATATGAATCCCAAAAATATATTTATAAATAACGTGCGTCATGAAAACTTCCAGAATTATGTGGTTAGTTGTTTTTTGATAATTTACAGTGTGACGAAATTATCACGTTTCCCCATCCCCTTTTTTATGAAGCTTCATTTCGTCAAGCTTCTATAATATTTTCCCTCACGCAGCGGTCCTCTTATACAACGACCCCAACTACAAATTCCCGCGACAGATATTTATTTCAAATTAACCCCACAGCCCCGCACAAAATACCGTCATTGATTCCCGCCCGCCCAAATCTTCCGCCTCATTAAAGCGCCCTGCACGAACCGCGCTTCGTTTCCCTAACGCAGCGCTCGCGCGAGACGGTTTTTAGCCTCCGAAGCGCCTCGCGGAGGACGCGCGCGCACCTATTTCACCCACTCGAAGGGTGGGGAAGGAGGCAGGGGAGGGGTAACGGGGGAGAAGGGGAGGGAAAGGGGGAAGGGGAAGGGAAGGGGGAGGGGGGAGGGGAAGGAAAGGGAAGGGGAAAGGGAGGGGAAGGGGAGGCCGCCGCCTATTGGCTGAGTGAAGAGGCGCTCTGTATGCGGCGCGTGGATGGAGTGAGTGTCTCGGATCGTTTATTCCGCGCGGGGACCTTTGTTCCTTGCACCCGAGCGCAAGAACGCTATCGGCCCCTCCCCGCCCGCCCCGCCCCGCCCCCATCCCGTCCCTCTTCGCCACGCCTCGCCTCGCGTCGCACGCGGCAGCGCATTAGGATTGTAATATCGCGTGTAAAATCACACAAAAGAAATTACTCCTTTCTTAACGGGAGCCCCGTGAAAGGAAAGCGAAGTAAAAAGGGGTTGGGGAGAGATGGAAGAGGTGCAGGAGGAGGGGAAGGAGAAATAGTGAGTGAACGGGATGCTTAGGGGTGACAGAGAGAGATACGACGTTTGCCAGTTTGCGTGAAGGAAGTATGGAGTGAGAGTGGGGAATGGAAGCTGAAAAGAAAGGATGTGTGTTGTACGTGATAGGTGGGAAAGAAGAAGTGTGGAGGAAAGAGGTTGACACGAAAATAGTGGAAGCGAGATCTTGATTAGTCAAGTGCCTTATCGTGATAGGCAAGAGGGAATTAAAGACACAAAGAAGAACACTCTGAGAACTGAAAGCGAAAGAAAATGCACAGAGCACAGAGCGACAAAGAGAAGCAGTGTGTCACAAAGTCTTGACAAAAAGGCTCCCTTAGCTAAGTACGAAGTAGAAATGACGTGCCGCGCCGGTGATGAAAAGGGAATAGCTGAGCAGAGCTCGCTCACGTGAAAGAGCGAGAAACGCGTCCGAAGAGAAAAAGGCGAGAGAGGCGTGGCGCGCGCGGGGACGAGGGGTGAGTGACGTGAGAGGGGGCGGGCGAGACGAGGGATCGGGCGAAGCGTGGCAGGTATAGTCGGGCGGGTGTTGTAAGACGGAGTGTGGAGAGAGAGTGGTGAGTCGGAACGTGCAAGTCAGTATAGTGTAATAGTTTAGCCATCTATTACAAATGAAATAGGTAAATAACATGAAGTGACCATTGGTTTATGAACCGGGTATAGAACTTTATGTAGAAACTTCCAGAGCGGAATATAGAAAAACAAGTGAAGGTGATCTAAGAGAAAACGAGTATTTCAGGCGAGCATGTGAACGCCGTGGTTAATTAATGGTTGCATGTTACTAGTCAACGCACAAAATTATAAGGAACACAATAAAGTTTGTTTCAGCTAAATCGGGTCACAGAAACGCATAATATCGCGAGTTTTGTGATCATGACATTGATTTTAACATGTTACAGAACTAAAACAACAATGGTCGTGACGTCCCTTCAGAAAAGTTTGGATATATTAATAAATTAAACGAAAACTAGTGTGTCTACCGAGATTTGGCATATACCAAAGTATTCCGTGGAATACGGGCCAAATTATAAACGTGGTGACACAATTTTAGGACGCCGAACATTAATAGATAAACATTATGTTACATGAGTTAATTGAGAAATAAACGAGCGATGTTTGTAGGCATGAGACGCACGAAAAAGCATTCTTTTAACAAAATGAAGCGAGAAAAGTGATGTCTAAGAAGTGGAATGGATACGAAATTTTAATTGGGAATTTTACAATATAATAAGACAATCCAGGAAGTGTTAGAAATTAATAATAAACTATTTTTATAAGTTATAAAGCAGAAGACAGTAGAGGCGCTATTGTTTTGTTCGGAAAAAAGCTATAAATGCTTTAGGACAACAATGGGAGAGAGACGAGGGAATAGCTTGGTAGCGAGAGGCAGAATCCGCGTCGCTTGTTGCAAGAATAATTTTAAAAAATTTGGATTTGTAATTTTTGATGAAGTGTTCTCTTCTGGACTCGTACTAGTGAACTATTATAAACTGTGAGAGGAGTGAATAACTTCGTGGCGAGTTGTACTCCGCGTCACTCGTGATATTATTTTAACACGCGAACTTATAAAATTTCGAGAAGGTGTTGCTCCTTCGGACTTGTATTCGCAAGGTGGCGGAACTGTATGCCGTGTGATGTGAACTATTTTAGTGCGGGTGTCGCCGAACGAGGTGTGCCGAGGTGCAGCAGACTCGAGCGCGTCTTTGCATATCGTCGCCGTGGTCAGTGCCAATTTGGGGGGCACTGGTAATTCGGCGCTAGCAGGCAGCAGTGGAGCAGAGTTCTTACGCATGACGGCGTGAGATCGTGTGTGTGTGGACCTGGTCGCCGCTTGGTTAACAACGCAAGGGAAGTGGAATATTTTTTTTGTTTTGCAACACTCCAGTGAAGTCAATGACTTTGATTTCTTTGCTCTTGGGAAGAATAAATGGTTTACAAAGCCAAAACTGGAAACATTTTGGGGGGATTGCAATGTAATGGGTGTGGCCACAGTATTGAGCTCATTATTTCGTAATAACATTTGGGTATAATATGTTTATTGATTTTTGTGATTTTTATGATATCGTGTTTTGTTGATGTTGTGTGGTATTGATTCTTTTATGAGGGTATTAATGTTTCTGTTGGTTAAAAGAAAATAAACAAACGAGATTTTGAGTTCTCGTTTTGATGTTACGTAAACCGGTGTTTTTATCACATAGCTAGCTGATCCTGGTCCCTGCATTGGCGTGGCGCTTGTGTTCTGTAGAGAACAAATCACGGCCCGCCCTGATAAATTTATGTAAACAGGAAACTCCGGATAGTAAAAAGGGGGGGCACAGTGGTGTGCATTGTAGATATTACAGGTGATCAGCAAGGAAGTTTTTCGTGATCAACAATAGGAGTTGAGAGGGGAGATTTTCATTACATTAGTGCCCAGTTCGTAGGGCGTTTTAGTAAATAGGAAAGGGGGTTTTTTCGTTGCATTGGCGCCTGTTTAGTGGGCGTGATCGATATCAGTACAAGTGAGAGGGGGGTTTTTCGTTACAATAGCAAAGCGTAAAAGGGAGCGGTGTGTTGGGGAGGAGACGGTGTGAGGCGAGGCGGAGACCAGCATATAGGGAGAGGCAACGGAAGCTCGACGGGTGAAGCGAGACTTCAGGGGAGAGGAGCGAGAGGCTGTGGGCTCAATACACTGGGACTGAGTGATTGGAAAGAAGTGGCGCGGAGGAGCAGGAGAGGGGGCGGTAGCTGAGTAGAGCGATATATGCAGAACGGAGAATATTGCGTGACGAAATGAAGTGGAGAGTAAGAATGGAACGAGGTCTTGGCCAAGGGAATGAGATGAGAAGGGATGGCGAAACGGGGCGAAGAGTGACAGATCGGAATGGAGTGGGACGGACACGGACGGAACGGGAAGAAGCGGGGCGAAGAGGGACAGACTGGAACTGACAGAAACGGAAAGAAGCGGGTGGAGCGGGGCAGAATGGGACGAGGAGTAGTGAACCAGGACGGAGCGAGACGGAGAGGGACTGACAGGAACGGAACGGGAAGAAGCGGATAGAGCGGGCCGGAGAGTTGTGGAGAGGAACGGATGTGGACGAAGCGGGGCGGACAGGGACGGACCGAGAAGAAGCGCGGTACAGCGAGGCGAAGAGAGACGAAGCGGGACGAAGAGGGACGAAGCGGGGTAGACAAGGATTGATAGAAACAGAACGGGAAGAAGCGGGGCGAAGGGGCGGGAGGGACGGTCCAGGACGGAGCGAGACGGAGAGGGAAGGATCTGGACGAAACGAGGAGGAGCGGGGAGACGCACTAGGGAGCGGGGCGGAGCGGGCCAGAGCGCGCGGAGTTGAGCGTGAAGAAGTGCAGCGGAGCACGCTGTTTGTTGGGGATGGCGCGTGTGAGTAAACTGCCCGGGGGGAGGGTCGAGGTGAAGGGGACGTGCGGAAGAAACGAGGAGTAAATTACGCCCGGAGGTCTATTTCGATCGCGGAGTAAACAGCGACGCAGTGTGGAGCGCTGGGCTGGGGAGCCGCTGCTGGCGACGGTGTCGTTTTAAGGCGCGCGGTAATTTGTGTACGCTCCTGCAGGAGGAATAGATACAAGCAGCGTTGTAGGGAATGAATGGCGTTTTCACTCACTAACGTGCGATTACAAACCTTTTGGAAAACGTTTTGGTTATTTGGCCGAATTTCAATTAAAAATTAATGGAAAAAGGAATTATCAGGCTTTTGGACAGAAATGTAGCAGAGTGGATGCGTACATGCCGCACGAGCCATGGAAGTACGTATATTTTCCAGTAATGTATCGGTGAACGCTGTGCTGTACAGAGGTTGATTTAATGAACTTGGATTGGAGGAAGGCTTCAATTCGTGTTGGCTTTACAATATACTGAGGGTGGGGGCAGATGGTCATTAAGTAATAACTAACCTCTTTATTGCAGATTGAATGTAACATTGACTTTGAAAATATGTCATTTCTCCCGTACTCCTCCACTACTGTTTCGTCGGCATCTCCTGTATCGATTCGTCGGTATCTCCAGGTTCGAATAGACAAGTCGTTAGGCTGCACACAATTTTTAGTAAGTGTAAAAAAATACAAGTACTCTTTTACATTTTATCTCTATTGACCATTAATGCAACTTACTTTTAAGACGTATATTTTACTTATGACGTCACCTTAAAAAAATAATAATCATAGTTGTTTGTTTATTTAGGAACTATTGGAAGTAGTTCTGTCTCTCATCTATGAAAGAAAATGAGGATTCCTCTCTAGCCACTCTCTAAGTGTAGAAAATAAGGACTTTTCTCTAGCCGCAGTCATCTGACGGGGGAGAACTTGTACTTCACATACAAGGAAATCATGTGCCCATACTAATTTAGCTCTGGTAAACATACATTTCTCGCTTATTTTTTTGCCTCTGCGAATGGAAAGTAAACACCATCAACTGGCAACTACATTCAAAACAAAAAAGAAGCATCAGACAAGAGAGAGTAAACGTGAAAGAAAAGGCAAGCGGTGCCGGAGCTGCATTGCCCCAGGTTCATAAATAGGTTGCTCATTGTTTTCAAGCAGTTGAATGAAACAATCAGGCTATACCCCCAAAAAAGGTACAAACACACGACGCATCAACACAAAAAGGGAATAGAGGGGGAAGCAAGGCATGCATTACAGGAAAGGAGGGATGCTACAGGCATATGCATTTTACCCTCTTTCATTTTACTTCGAATCGTAAGCAAAACGATGTGATCTACTCGGAAATATCAGGAAAGGAGTAATAAAAAGGGATAGGACAAGGGAAATATTTTTTACATTTTCCTATTAGGATTTCCCCATCCAGAATAGAAGAATTAAAACAATAGCGGGAAAATATAAGATTATTTTAATAGTTCAGTTAATAATAGTGAGTTCAGTCGATTGGTAAATCGAAGTGGAATGGATTAAGGTAAGGGAACTAAATCTGAAGAGACTGAAAAAAATTATATAGAAGGTGGAAGAGAGAGAAAGAACAATCATGAAACTATCCACTGAATAAAGACAATTATTTTTAGCCTATAAGGCCTTCTTGGGAAAAAGGAACAACTGCAAAAATACCTGCTGCGAACTCGAACTGCGAACCGGACCACAAATTCCAAATATATCGATCGGAATTCGAACGCCGAGATCGAAGTCTCTCGTCCACGGATCTTCCCAGGCGTGATTGTGCATCTCATCTCAAGCGAATCATTATAAAGCGGGAGTAAACATGAAAAATGTCTTGCAAGAGTAGCTTTGCATTGCAAGCGTAGGCATTTCCACTCATTCATTCCACTAGCAGTGGTAAACAAGCTTATTTCAAGTTCAAAAGGAACAATTACGCGAGCGCAACAACAATCAAAGGTTGCGAGCTGGTAGGAAACGCTGCAGGGATACGCTGTTTTCGTACATACATTTATTCATTCAACCATTCATTCACTTATTCAAATATTAATTAATTAATTATTTATCCACTGGCAACGTGAAACCTCCAGCGGCCATCTCCAGAAGAAAGATATAGAGAGCGCTGCAGGAGCGACGTGGCGCTCCAGGTTCCTCCAACCCCCTCCAAAACGTCTTCGCGCACTCCCAGCAACTCCGCGTCACGTCTCAGCGCACTAGGAGCGGCGCGGGGCGGCGCGGGGCGGCGCGGGGCGGCGCGGGGCGGCGCGGGGCGGCGCGGGGCGGCGCGGGGCGGCGCGGGTGGCCCGAGTTGTAGTGGCGCGATGGGGCGATTAGCGCTAATGTAAATACTGTGTCGCGGCGCCGCACCTCCGACGCACAGCGCCTCGACGCTCCGCCTCAGACGCACCCTGCCTCAAAGCGCCGCGACGCGACGCACAATCCCCAGGGCGGGCGGAAGGCGCGAACAATGATTCAGGACCGAATTAGTAATCGAACTCGGTTACGACTCAATCTTAGATTTTCTACGTTACTTATCGATACTGTTTCAGATTGCCGCACACAAACTGCTTTATTCAGAAACTGAATTTTAAATAGACAAAATATCGTCTCTGTGGTTGAAGAATGATATATAGTCAATATTTCTCTATACAAAAAGTGATAAAAAACTAATTTATTAGCCAAAACATTGTAATGTTTGTTAAACACATCAATCATCTGGTACGTTCTACCCTGAGAATTTTTTCATGAAAGATTTTTTGAAAGAATTGGCAGAATAAAATGTTAAGTGCCATTGACGATTGCTTTGGAAATACCTTCCCTACTCCTGGTAGAAAAGGTGTAACTTCTTTAAACTCCCCCGTTCCACATAACGACTAACGTTTGTGCTGGGATACTAGATACCAGCAAATTGAGAGGAATACAGTCCTAGCACCTCTTGCAAGGTTGTGATTCACATCAGAGAACGTATTAATAATTTCTAATGTAAATCGGTTATATCGGTGAATTAATTTAACTTAAGGGAAATTATTGGAGCCATTTGAGCCATTATTGGAGCCACGGTATGTTCACATTGTTTTCCGCGAAACAAAGACAATTTCACACAGGTTGTAAATACCGTTTTCAGAAATGACACTCTACACTGGTTAGATACTACGTAATTGGGAAAGTGACTACTGTTTCCGCGCTTGTGTACAATTCCTTTATAAATTGTCCCTTTCAACAGTAACATGAGCCGCCAGACTATCATTAATACTAATGGGTATATTCTCAATGCAGCCTTTTCAACGAGTTTACATACTGCTCCAGTTAACTGTGTTGCTTCAATGCTGACAATCTCCGCCGGCTACTCAAAATTCAAACGCATTACGCTGAGTGTCTCCCTACGCAAAAGCACTCCTATATATTTTTCTGAGTTAATGAGCTGATTTCCACGCCAATGGAATTTGTAGTATACTTTTGCGCTTTAGAAAATTGCAGTGAAGTACTTTTTAGTAAATTAAAATTTCTAAATGTTGCTCTTGAGTTTTATTTAATTGAATTCAAAAGTCACTCTCGGCGTTTGCAAACATTATAATTAAACGTTGAAATACTATAATGTTAGGTAGTTGTATATAATTTTTAAATTACTTTTCCAAAGTACATACGTAAACAAAATTGTAATTAATGCTTGTGCACTGGAAGAACAACTCATTGACATAATAATTTTGAGGAGTGTAGGATTTTGAAAACATTTTTAGAAGCAAACGATCCACAGAACAGAAGCTGTGATATTTTTGTTGACATTGTCACTCAAAGGATCACTAGTGTAAATTAAATTCTGTGCCTTTATTCAAATAACAAGTAGATCTGATTGCTCTGTGCGCGAGGCGGCTGTGTACACCTTCATAATGCAATTTCCGTGCGAGTATTTAATTGATAATTTTGTTACGCCCCGGCCGCCCACACTTGTGGCGCATACTTAATTTCCCGCGCGCCGTAAACACCTGTGCTTTCTGCGAACTGCTCCCGCTCCCCGTGCACGTAAGGGAAGTGGACCTTCATCAGATTATTTGCGGATCCCGCGCGGCGTTGGTCAGCGCACGCGGTGCCGCGGGCCGGCGTTTGGCATGCAGCGCCAGAACACGCGAGCGAAGCTTGGCCGTCGGGTGGGCGAGTGGGCGGACGGCCATACAGGGGTGGGGCAAAGCTTGTCCGCCAGGTGGGTGGCTGAGCATGTGAGGTTGGGAGTGGACGAGCGATCAGGCTGGCGAGTGAGTGAGCGTGCGAGTAACCGAGATGATGGCTGAGAGAGTGGGCGACAGGGCGAGATGGCGGGGAAGAGGGCGGGCGGTTGAGTGCACGGGAGGGCGAGCGGTTGTGCAGGCCTGTGGGGGAAGTTGGGTGCAGATGAAGCTTGTCCTCCAGGTGTGGGTGAGCATGAGATGTCGGGGGTGGACGAGCGATCAGGCTGGCGAGTGAGTGAGTGACCGAGAAAGTGGATGACTTGATGGGTTCGCAAGAGAGTAAGGGCGAGATGGCGGGGAAGAGGGCGGGCGGATGAGAGCACGGGATGGCGAGCGGTTGTGCAGACTAGTGGGCGAACTTGGGTGGAGATAAAGCTTGTCTGCCCGGTGGGTGGGTGAGCGAGTGGGCGAGCAGTCGAGTGATGTTGCAAGTGGACGAGCGAGCGACTGAGTAAGCAGGCGATCGGCTGGGCGGCCGAGTGAGTGAAAGAGTGAGCGGGCGGGAGCCCGTGAAGGTGAGTGGTAAAATGGGCAAACGGGCTAGGGGTAAAGCATATCCTCCCCATGGGTAAATGGGCACGGACCAAGCGTGTGAGTGAGCGAGCTAGCAATTCAAGTTAGTGGATGACCGGGTGTGTGAGCGAGAGAGCTGGCGAGCAAGAGTGCGAGCGAAAGAGCGCGGGTGAGCAGCGGGCGAGTGGGCGAGCGAGTGAGGAGGGTGGGGGGGGGTGAGGGGGCTCCGCACTGTGACGCAAACGGTTGAGCACGCTTCCAATGTATGTGTTGAATACGCGTTCATAATTGCGTCATGTGCGACTGTAGTCGCATCTGATGTGCGAATAAGGAAACAGAATTGTTGCGGGAACAACTCTCGATTAGTCAATAGAAAGAAATGAAGAAATTGTAGATGTCCCTTTTGAAAGATTTTGCATGAAGAGTTTTATGGACTACCTACGTTGAATGGAAGGTTGCGGGAAGTATCGGGTTGATTTAACGAAAGAGTTAGGTTTTATTGGCGTTGGTTAGAAATAATGTCTACTTACTACATTATTCATTGTTCACACATAGTTAATATGCCGGGCCCAACATAATATGCTTTGATGACACAACAACTTGTCATTTCTCTGCATAAATGCAATGAGCGGTTCACCCAATTACCTGACATTTAATTGAATGAATTTTGAATCCAAACTAATATAGTGAAATTTCTTGCAACTTTACAGTTATATCTAGGCTGTCTTCAATATTCAGCAATTTTGAAATCTTATTTACGCGAGACATGAAAAGAAACATAAACCATCAAGACAGGAAACAGCGTTACCAACGACGAGGACAATGCAACATGAAGAAAAAGACATGAAACACATGACAAATTTCCGGCGATCACTGCAGCAGGGAGCTCCACTTTGTCCTTTGATGAAAGGGAAAGGGAGAACGAGGGCGAGCTCTTGGACAACGCGGTCTCCATCCCCTCCATCCCGCCCCTAACCACTCCCCATGCGGCCAGGCCCGCGCGCTGCGTCTTCATCGGATTATCCGCGATGCGGCGTCCGCTGCCCTCGCAATCTCTCGCGAGACGGAAACTCCGCGTGGCCACCTCGCGCGCAAAAACCCCGGCGCGGCGCCTCCATTGCTCGCCCTCTGGAACGCGTCGCCGCGGCGGCGTACGCCCGCTCCACGCCATCCGCCCCGACGGCGTGGCTTAGATTCTTCCTCGCCGCCCTTCGGCGCCGGGCGTAACCTTCGCTCCCCTTTTATCTTGAGACAGGGGTGGCCCAAGGTGTACCCGATTCGGCTAGTGTTCAACGTATTCTTCCTCGTCACCATTCGGAGCCGGTCTGTAACCTTCGCTCCCCTTTTATCCTGAGACAGGGGTGGCCCAAAGTGTACCCGATTCGGCTAGTGTTCAACGTATTCTTCCTCGTCACCATTCGGAGCCGGTCTGTAACCTTCGCTCCCCTTTTATCCTGAGACAGGGGTGGCCCAAAGTGTACCCGATTCGGCTAGTGTTCAACGTATTCTTCCTCGTCGGAGCTGGTCTGTAACCTTCGCTTCCCTTTTATCCTGAGACAGGGGTGGCCCAAGGTGTACCCGTTACGGCTAGTGTTCAACGGGTAATACCGGATTCTTCCTCGCCACCATTCGGAGCCGGTCTGTAACCTTCGCTCCCCTTCTAGCCTTTAGTGAAAGGGGTGTCCCACGGTGCAGCAGATGGTCCAATTCGCCTCTTCTTCTACGGGTGATACCCAAGTCTCCCATGCCAGCCTTCTGTGCTGGACCGGGTCGGACAGGTCCCATTCGTCTATTCTTCCGCAGCTGATACCGGATACTTCCTCGCCATCCATCAGTGCCGGGCCGAAACCTTCGCTCCACAATTATCCTTTCGTCACAGGGGTGACTTGTGGTGTAGCGACTGCTCTCTCTTCCCTTCTATCCTTTTGTGACAGGGGTGCCTAACGGTGGGACGAACGGGCAGATTCGCATCCTTTCGTGACAGGGGTGACTTGTGGTGTAGTGACTGCTCTCGCCGCTAACTTTCTAAGGATTCTCCGTTTCCGTCATTCCACTTCTGCCGTATCCTCATTCATGTCATATCTTTATAATCACCTGATTATAATCAGGTGATTATAATAATTATTAAATGATTCCTTCATTTCTGGTATAGCTTCAGCTCAGGCATCACTATCATAATTAATTCCACGAGTTCATTGGAAATCGTCGATAAATCCCCGAATCGCAAAGCGAGAAGATTATCTGAGCAATTTCAAAGTACGAATGGTATTTAATAGGACTATTTCACAAATGAAATTACGTTCAACAAAGTTCAAAATATTGAAAATAACTGAAAACATGTTAAAATTAAAGAGATTATGTTAAAGTACACACGCGGTTTATTGCACATCAACACAGCAATCGGCACCTGAAATAGATGAGTCACGGCTTAATATTGGCCAGTAAGGAATGGCGGTAAGAAAAATCGGATAGAAAAAGTGATACATTTTTTAGATACACCGCCCTGATATACCACCCCTTTATATGAATGGTTAAACATTGCTGGTTTCAATTTCACGAGTGGAATAGTCAAAATAAATCTTTTTTTCGTTACAAGACCGCCCGATGACATTTTCCTTTTCCTACAACCATCTCACTGTCTCTTTCACGGTTTTGTGCCTTACGTGATCGCACGACTCTACATCTTCCTAATCGCACCTTTCGCACGCTTTCCCACAGCCATTCCCTCCTTACTCTTCTAATACATCCTTTAGATGACCTTTCGCGTCCATTTCCTGACAGACTCATCACCAGATTTCGACCTCCTCGCCGCTGCCTCCGCATTCTCCCCCACCCCGTAAAAAGAGCGCCGGCCGCTCTCGCCGAGGGCTTTTTTCTAGTGCGGCGCTGCCGGATTGCGCAGAGAGAGCGGCGAGCTCTAATGTGCGGGAGACGCGACGGGAGGAAGGGCAGAGGCAACTTTTTGTGGAGTGCGAAATGCGAACGCATTATGGGCAAAAACAGGGTTTTTTTTATTCCGACAGCTGAGCTGATTTTCCGAGAAAGAACACCGACGTTTCGTCGTAGTGTTGTACAATAGAGTGTGAGATTTTACATGAACACAGGTTCAAATTTTGTTGTTTGTGTCGTTGATTAATGTTTTTGTTCGTCGTTACACGTTCCAAATCGTGATAGGGGGGTAGTAATCACTAATCACTGCATCATCTGAACGTGCATTAGGGGAAATTCTGAGTATGCAATCCGTTCTACAGTAATGTATAACGTGTTGCAGGAGCAAACATAATATCTTCTGCAAGTTAAAATTTTCGATCAGTTTTCTTTGATTGGATATTTTATTATATTTAATGTTTGAACAATCAGTTTTCGTTTTCAATGCAGAAAATAATGAAGCTATTATTATATAATTAGCGTATTATTTCGTAAAGAGTATCCGAGTTAAGCATCAGTATTGTAATTAAAGGTTCTCTGATTCCTTTAGTGTTTCTTGACTATTATATTTTATTTCGTTACATCTTTTTAGAAACGATGGTTAATAAAAAACTTTTTAGTTGCTAATATCAATGCATTGTTGCAACACCTGTCCCCGTTCGAAGGATTCAGACGGAACGGACTTCGTTGTGTATAGGAAATATGCGTTTTGTTTAAAAAATCGTGAAGTAAAACTGACGCGAATTTTGAATGGCATGTGGGAGTACAGACATGGCAATACAATTTTGCTTCTATCGGGAGAAGAAAAACACAGAGTCGACATTGTATTTGGAGACTGACATTTTCGATTATTTGAAGGCGGAACGAGAGACGAATGACGAATGACTTGCATTATTTCAGCCAGCGGAGGAGCCTATGTTTTACATACATGCGTGTTTGAATGCTTTAAAAGCATATTAGATTCCAAGAACGGGTACTCGAAAATATATCTTGTTTCCAGATCATGACAAAATTCACATATTTGTGTCTTTTAAAATTCAATTTCAACATTTATACATTATTATTTATATTTTGTGAAAAATAAAATTACCTTTTTGGTTTTGTAATTCCTTTTAGATCTCTTGTAACATGACTTATACCGATGTTATGCATTAAAATAATGATGCAATTGACACAACAGGGAAGCACAAAGTGCAGACAAAGAATATCTCGTGTAGTCCAGAGAGGAAGTTTCAGAGGTTTCTATGGAAACAAAATGAAATTATAAAGTTTATCACATACTTTAACGATGCTTCATTTTGTGGGCTCGTATTAACACAAAATGAGAGGAAGCGAAAATAAAAGCATGACGCTATAGTTTCACAACCATTTTTTTCACTTTATACGGTCCATTACAGAATATTAAAGAATACTTTTCGTCGGAATTAAGTTTATTAAAACGTCTTATGTTAATTACTACTACGTATACGCCCCCATAAAGAAATACGATCTCACACCATACGCTATCTCTGATGTTCTGATGTGACAATTTCGCGAACGAATGCAGGCTTTGTATGGGAAAGACTCTTGAGCACAGGGTTTGGGCCGTCAGCGAAGGCAATGCAAGCCTTCCAACATGTATAAAAAAATTTAATTTATTCGTATATTTGTTTCGCCATTATATTGCTCTTGCCAGACAGGTTAAATCCAAGACTTCAGTTCAACATTGTAACTACAAAGTAATGATTTACTAAGAAAATGTATTCAAGAACAGTTTTAATAAGCGTCTGACTTTCTATTAGCCACACTTCGGGAAATCATCTATCCTCATCTTCAGGCAATTAATATCTATAAACATGTACAATTAATGGTTTTGTGTGGCAGCATTCTGTTAGACTGAAATACTGTCAGTATTACATCGTCCCTGGGAAACGTATGACCATACCCAATCGATATGATAGGCAGAAACTGAGTGAGCGGTTTTGACTGTCACGGGTTTCAAACGTTCTGGGGTATAGAGAGATTACTATAAGAAGGGAGCGCTTAGAAAGCTACTGCTTGGCTACTTGTGGCAACGTAACTGCACATTATGTCCATGCACTCCATTCCTCAATGCGTTCATGTAAAATTAGCTCATTTGTAAATGACTTCACCACTATCTCTTATAATGCCATCGCCCATCATGACGTTAATTTGTTTCTCAACCTGTCAAACTGATTCCTTCTTAAAGAAACTTCTATATACGCATGGAGAAATATTATCGTAAGGTTTGTATTCATTTCTTAGCGCCTGCCGTCAAGAAGTCCTCTTTCTCCCTTTTCGCTGGAACTGATTAGCTCCAATGAAACTATCGACATTTTCCATTGAACTGTTCTGCCACACATTTTCCCCAAAACGCAATTATGTAAATCGCTAACCCTCACCTACCTATTGACGTCGTAGATTATAATTGTTACAGAAGCACATTACATAAAATGACGCACACGAAAAACAAATAACGTAACAGTTTCATTACACAATATCTCAGTCATTTCATGCTATGCCCTCCGTGGTGTATTACATCATAATTCCAGTCCAAAAATTAGGGTCATTATGGCGCCTTATGGTTATGGTGACCACTGAGACGCTCCTTGTGCGGAAACGGCCCATCGCACGCGGGCGGCGCCGAGCAAGCGCTGGCAGCGAAGGCCGCCGGGCGCCGGCCCTTCTGGCGGGGTATTTACGGAACGTTATTGCCGCGCTGTAATGTTCATTCCTAATGGGCGCTTCCCGCCTTGCAGCCCGCTGCGCCGGCCCCATCCCACGCCCCACGCCCCGCCCTCCGTTCACGCCACCCAACCAGCCGTCCCCGCCCCCTCGAACGACGATCTCTGCGTTCCGCACCATCCCACTGCCCCTCTTGTCTCGCTTCGCTCACTCCGACCTGCACCTCCCACTTTCCTCGCTCTACTCACTTTGACCTACACCTCCCACTTCCTCCGCTCTACTCACTTTCACCTGCACCTCCCACTTTCCCCGCTCTACTCACTTTCACCTGCACCTCCCACTTTCCTCGCTCTACTCACTTTGACCCGAACCTTCCACTTTCCTCGCTCCACTCACTTCGTGCCGCTTCACGCATTTCTCCCTCCTGCTCCCATTCCGTCCCGTACCGCTCACTGCCCACCAACGTCGCCCCGCTTCGCCCTCCTCGTCCCGTCCCGCCGATCTTAGCCCGCCCGCCGCGCTCCACAAACCGCGTTCCACCCACCTCGTCCAGCCTCACGTCGAAGCTCCGCGTTCATGCCCGCACCGCTCTGCCCACTGAAGCTAGCATCGCCTATTTCGCTCCACTCCACGTACTGCGTCTCGCTTCACCCGCTAAACTCAGTCCAACCACCTCGTTCATCCCGCCGCCTCGCTTTACTTTACCTGGCTCGCGCTGTCCATATCACACTGCCCGGCATATCACATATCCATATCACACAAGCAAAGCCCGGCTTACGCGTCCTCACCCTCTTGTCCCATTGTGCTCTTGTGACCCACTGCCTTCCTGCCGCACCTGCCTCAATGCTCCCTCTGTCTTATTCTTTTCTCTTATCTCACTCCATTTCACTACAACATCGGTACTTCCTATTCTTTCACGCATTTCTTGACTGTCTCTTCTTGTTTCCCATTCTCCCTTCTCCTTCTTCACCCGGCCCGTATTATGTTGTATTGCTTCACCTCACGATCCTGGTTTGCATCGCCTTACTCGCCTTGCAAAGCCCGAGCCGCTCTGATCCTTCCTGCTTCTTCCTTTCCTTTCTCATCGCATCTTATTTTTCTTACTCAACGTTGCATATCTGCCTCGCCTTGTCTTGTACTTCGCGCCCCAATTCGGCCCGCACCGTCTCTTCTTCAACCTAAACTCCATCCCCCCTCTTCAGTCGCTGCCTGCAGGAGAACTCTAGCGGCCGGCAGCTCTGTTCAGTAATTTTACGTGATTTCTTCGTTCCACACCAGGCGAATGCTGGAGCGGTTCTCTATCAAACGGGCCACGAATCGCGCGCGATCGTTCCTCCCTGTTCCTTGTCCTATCTTCGCCCATCACACCCCTACCGGGAGCGTAGCGCTTGTCCCGACTGGGGTGGTACCCCACTGGTGATACCTGGTTAGGGAAAACCCCGCTAGCCAACGGTGGGTCGGGTCCGGATCTCCCCATCCAGCGGGGGAAGATCACCGCCACATCATGACGAAAAAACATGGACTATACTTATGGGACTAATGACCCTAGTCGTCGCGCCCCGAATCACTAGCAATCAGTCAATCCATCCCTCTCTTCTCCATGTTCGGCTTTGTCAAACTCCGCAACGCCTCCTCCCGTTCCGTCGCCTTTCATGTTCGATTCTTCCACCATCGCCCCCCTTCCCTATCCTGCTTTGCCTCTGCCCGCTCCACTTCGTCTTGCCTTGCTGCTTCCCCCCTCCCCGCCCGCCCCCCAGCCGCTCGCTGTGAACAACGCGCGCGCACCCGCCCGCAAGCGAAACACCGCCCTTCCACCCCGGCCGGCCGGCCGGCCGCCGCCGTCGTTATGCCGATGGGCGCAGCGCGCTGTTCTTTTAATTTAAGTGGCGAAGTTAACCGGCGCGGCCGGCGGCACGGGCCTCGCGCGCCCCAACTGCGCACTTTCTTAATTTTCCAGGTGTAATCGCCGGCTTAAGGACCTGCGCTCGGGGCGGCGGCGATGAGAGGGGGAGGGGTGGGGGTGGGGGTGGGGGGCGATGCGGATGTCGGCGCGCGGCGTGAATCGCCCCGAGGCCGTACGCGTGCCCTTAATTGGGGGATTAGGCTGCTCGGGCGAGGATCATCCGGATTTTGAGGCGCGGCCTTTCGGAGCCAAGTTTCACACAATCTCCTTACGTTTATTTTTTATTCGGGTTTTCCTTCCGAAATGTAATACTTAAAGAGTTATTTTTAAACTTCTAATGATAACTTTTATCTGCTCTAATATGGTCGCTGGAGAAAAAAGTGTCTACCATTAGGTTAGGTATTGTGATCGAAATATATTCTAGTCCTACAGTTAAGGTATTGAAATTAATTATCCAGCCGATCAGTTTGGAAGCAGGTTTCATAATTATATTGTGGAGATAGCGGTTTTTATAATTAACATTTGTATTCCTGATTGTCACCGTAAATCATTCAATTCTGCAAAATTATGCATTTTTGCATGACATTTTAATATTAAAAAACTGACGAATTGGTGATATCCAGTGCATTGCACACTCGTCATTCAGAGACCGAACTTCCTCGCCACTTCTGTATCATTCTTAATTGCTGCTTTACAAATTTCACTTGAAAGGACAATATCTTTCAGATGCTCTAACTAACGAAGTGGATTTCGGAATTTTAATTAAAATTCCCAAAATTCTGCTCTGAGTCTTGTTTAATTTTACAAATCTCGAATTAACTATAGCAAAGTATTCGAACTACTCCGTGCAACACCAACTGCTTCGCTGCTGCTCGTAATGGGAGCGGAATCGCGAAAGGGTATTGGAGACTGAGATTTTCCTTCGTTTAAGAGCAGTCGCTTTTAAGTGAAATACAAGGCCAGGATCGCGTTCCAGTCAGGAACACGTGTTACTTAATTCAAGAGGATTACGTTTTGGAGGTTGATCTCCCGGGAGTCGGAGGCGGCAAAGAGATCGCGCCCCCTGTCGCGGTGCCCTCTCGCCCCCTGGCCCCCGGCCCCCTTACTGCTCACACTCCCCTCACTGCTCCCGTGCCCCCCTCGGGAGCCATTGCTCCCGTAGTGCTTCTCTTATCGCCACGAGGGGGAGCAGGAAATTTGAATTAATTAAAGTGTGTGAAGTGGTGGGGGAAGAGTGCGGGGAGAGGAGGGGGTTGCTAATTGGCTTCCCCCTCCCCCTCGGAGTGTTGTAGAGGGAAAGGTGACCTGAGAGTAGATGCTCACCTGGACTTCTTCGTAACCTTCTGCTCGTTCTCTTTCCACCGGCTCTTTTTGAACGTGGGTGTCGTGTCACGACCCAGGTTGGTGACGTTTTTCGTTCTGATTCAAAATTCTTGTGAGATCATTATAGATTGTACTAGTATATCCATTACTCACGGGATCGAAGAGGTTCATAGCGCCATACGAAGATAAAGGATAATTCTAAACTCTTATGACCAAATAACAACTCGAAACACTATGTTTTCTTAACAATTTGTATGTTCCGATTCATTCAATAGTTTATCGAACTTTCTAAAGTACAAGTATTGTTAAGCAATCATTTACGGTTTCTGTTTACAACATTTCTAAGTCTCTAGACTTCCTTTTGTGTCGATGCTTCTTTTGTAGAGGTATACGCTAGGCGTCCCCGTACAAAGCGCGGCATTCATTTCTTCGTTCTATTCGCGACTCTGACTTTCATCTGATACGCTTCGCGAGACGTCTGGAGTGTTATTAAGGGTTTCCTTTCGCTTGTGCAGTTCTTTCTGCATCCGCTTCTGTCAAAAAATATTATTTTCAAAGCGAATGACGCAATATTTGCGAAACGTACGAATCTCTTTCATGTGCGCTTTAGTCAAACGCTGCCGGAATAAAAGGAGCACTTACTATTTGTTCTTCAAAGAATAAAGTCACCCAGCGAAACGCATTATATATGAATTATGAACTCTTTCGTAGATTAATCTAAAAGACTTTGTGTGAATGTCAGTTGTGGAGGCACTCTGAAAGGATCGGCTTTTTCTTGTGGAACTAATAAGAGGCGGCCTTCCCTTGAATTATTCAAATTCAATTTTCCGTTTCTGAATAGGAGAATGTGCGGCATCATTCGTTAAACACAAAGAATCTGGAAAATTGGATTCATTGTGATGTGATGGAATGGGGGAGCAGGGAATGCACTAAGAGAAGGACATCGCTTTGTTTTAATATTGGAGGGACTAAGTTCTTTTAAAGAGTTTAGCAAAAAATGAGGGCGAAGTTAAGTCGAATGTTTCACTATTTTTGCAGACTTGTCCTTCTTCTTTTTATATCACGTGAAAGAGTTATTTCAAGTTAGTTATGTGTATATAAATAACAAACATCTTTTGAATTTCTAAAACTATTTTTATTTTATGCAATGAAGTGTAGATCTTCACTAAGGAAACATCACCCAAACTCACAAAATCGAGATATATTATATTTTAATTATTTTCAGTTGTAATATGACCAACAGTTTTGTGCCTAGTGTACATTAATTGAACCAACATTTTCAGAAGAGAGTTATAGATATTTGTGTCGTGGATGCATGAAAATGTAATCGTAACCTTATTCAGGCAGTGCACAAAGGGCCAAATCCAGATTCTCCTCAACAATAAATGTTCGAATCAGGATGAGCAACAAGAGTGTGAGTAATTAGAGCAACTAAATGAAACGAATCTTTTGAATCTAACATAACCCAGGCAACGTTTCTCAAAATAAATCTTGTTCTTGATAATGAAAATTATTTATCCATTGCAGTAATGATATCGAATGGAGGACACTCTAAAATCTTATTTTATCAGGGCCTGAAAGAAATTAAAACATTATGTTACTTGGAGTAATTATCATTAGTATCAGAGTACTTTCTAGACGACTTTCCTAAAAGATTATTTTCGAGATTAATCAAAATCATTAAGTTTCGAGCTTTTTTGCTCATCTTTTTGCTATCAGAATTTGCGGCCCAACAAGGGACTTTATCAACTGCTTGTGTTACTTTCTGGCTGAGCGAGGATGAGATTCCATTAGGACGAGAGTTATCGAAGGAGTTAGGTAATTTTTCAGAACATTCAGCCAATTTTTTTATGCCACTGGCGTGACAAGATGCATTTAGGATTTCGCCATTTGAATATCCACCACACCTAGCCGAGGAGTCCGCAAATTTGTACCTCAAAAGTCGGCCAATCTCTATACAACTGCGGCTGGTTTTTTGCTGAGGCCAGTTTTATCTGTTCAGTCTGAACCACGTACTTACTAATTTATTTACTGAGTTGTAGAAACTTTAAACTTCAACGTTTAAAGTCATAGTCCTTAAGTATCTCTGTTGAGTATGTGATGATGATGATGATGATGACGATGATGATGATGAGGTGAATGATGATGTAGCAGATGTGTAATGAGATGCAAGGTAAACGGGAGAACCGCGACTGGGACGTTGAAACAACTGGGGCGTTGTGATTGTCCCAGCGGCGATAGGCGTATGCTCTAACAATTTCTCTATGAACCTCCCCACCCATCTACACGACCCCGAAGCTATATCTGTGTTTGTGCAAAGATCTAACACGTGTTTTTGCTTCTCTTTGCCTTCAGGCTGCTGGGCTTCCGGCGCGCCATGCCCGTGACGGGCCGCGTGCTCAACATGACGACGGAGCTGTACGAGCTGGCGGAGGGCGAGCTGCTCAAGACGTTTTTCGTGTCGCCCTCCAACAACCTGTGCTTCCACGGCAAGTGCTCGTACTACTGCGACACGGCGCACGCCATCTGCGGCAACCCGGACACCATCGAGGGCTCGTTCGCGGCCTTCCTGCCCACCAAGGAGGTGGCCGTGCGCAAGGTGTGGAGGCACCCGTGGCGCCGCTCGTACCACAAGCGCCGGAAGGCGCAGTGGGAGCAAGGTGAGGCACCGACGCCCATTGATTATCGCGTATTTCCGGGCGCGTCAACTGCTACGATCATTATCCCCCTAGCACGCAACACTCACCGTGCGGGATACTCGGATTGACATGAAATTTTACCAGCTTGTTCAGCACCTTACAAAACCCATACATACAAATTTGTACGTGCTATGGAGCATTGCAAGTAGCGGTTTTGCGACAATTAGAATTGAGACCTTTCGTGACCTAACCGCCTGTGGAAGAGAGGAAATCGCTGATCGCCGCTGTATCTGCGACCGTTACTCACACGCCGGTCGCCGCTATTTATCCGCAGGGTCACAGCTGCCTCGGAGGGCAGGAGGGGTGACAAAAACGAGTGTTAACGTTGCACGTTCAGAAGGACGAATAGGAAAAGAACACATACAGGACTGATTCGAGTGCAACTATTAAATGCATACTCACATTATTTATACATATGTATGATAGGATTTAAGTTAAAACTTAGACAAGGCTTATTAAATAATAAATACGTAAATAAATAAATGTACAACAAATCACATGTTTAACAAAAAATGTTACTAACACACTCCAAAGAACGTGTGTCATCAAACAGCAATGGCCTTTGCCATTGTTCTTGAAAGAACGCGCTTGGAAATCTGACACCGGTTGATAGACGCCGCGTAACGTTCCAGGCGCTGCCGAAGCAACGGCTGTCCCGCTCCGGGAAGCGCGGAGGTCACGAAAGGTCCTGGTACAAAACACCTATAAAACGCTATTTCTAATACTCCATACCACTTAAAAAATTGTAAGAAAGGGGTTTTGAAAGGTGCTGAACAAGCTGGTAAAATTTCATGACAATCCGAGTATCCAGCACGGTGAGTGTTGGGTGTAAGTAGTTTTTCCACGGGAGGTGCCGGTGTTGTTTCCTGCTGGATGGTGACAGCCGGCACCGACCCTAATCGGCTTACCGAGTTTTCTCCGTCCAAGTATCTCTCATCTGCGAAGCACCGCTCCAACCGGGACAAACTAAGCTCCCGATCGGTCTCCCGATGTATGTGGTAGTATAGTACATGTAGGTGTAAGTGGATGTAAGGGATGGGGACAGACCTAGGAAGAGGAAGGAAAGATTGCGCGCGGTCCGTGGCCCGTTTGTTGGGGTTCTGCCCCCGCATTCGCATGGTTTTGAGCGAAGAAACCACAGAAAACTGTCGATCAGAGCAGTCGGCTGCTAGAATTTTCCTCCCGACAGCAGCTGAACCGGTCTTATCTGTCTTCCACCATCGGGATTCAAATCCTAACACCTCCTTGTCAGAGGTACTGCAGCGACATCAATTGAGGTCCTAAGCCGTGTAATCCGGTACGACCCACGCAATTCTTGAAAAATTCGAATGTACATTTGATAATTAAACTGACTTCCGTGTTCTTGAGGTTTTGCACTTTGTAAATTGCACACGCATCTCGCGGTTTAACCATGTGAGAGTTCTCAATTGATGTTGTTTCATAGCGTATTCTCCTCGTGATACAGTTCTCGTTGATGGAAGATCTCTCAGAATTGTACTGTAGAGGATGTCACGCCACATTGTTTAGTAAATGAAACTTTTAAAGATCGCCATGATTGATTTATTGCAACAGATGTTGGAACACGAATGACCAGTGAATAAAAATGTTTGAAGTAAACATGTAAGCGTTAGAAGCTATACTAATCGAATTTTTTCGTTAACTATAATAAAAACCTTCTAACATAACTTCTCGTTCAATTCGTAACCTCCTTGCAGAAATCGCTTATCTGTGAACATATGTAGGATTCACACTCTGTGCAGGATATCACCTACTTCTTTGCATCTCTCAAAGATCATAACGTGAACATGCAGAGTTCGGCGAGGCATTTCTGTTTATGAGAAGAAAAAAGTTTATGCGATTTTATAAGTAAATATAATGTACGAAATGTAATTTTGCGAAAAATAGTAAGTGGAAATATTTACAAAAAAAGTTTACGACAAAAGTAATGGAAAATTTCTACATATTATTAATTTTACTATCACTGTCTTAAGAACCATTTCATGTGAGTCGTTTACGAACAGGGAATACTCATATATTCGAATCCTTGAAGAGACATTTCATGAGGCATCTTTAATTTTCTTTCTCCAAGCTATTGTAGCCGTAACGTTTTCCTTTTTGACGGACTGAGGGTGTTTTCATTTATTAACTTTGTCCTTGAAAGCTTAGAATTTCGATTTGTATTTTAGAGTGACTTAAAATATGTCACTAACGTGCGTTTGCCTGTGGTCCATGCGCAGACTCCGACTACTGCTCGCTGGTGCGCGACATCCCCCCGTACGACCAGGGCCGGCGCCTGCTCGACCTGATGGACATGGCGGTGTTCGACTTCCTCATGGGCAACATGGACCGCCACCACTACGAGACGTTCCGCGTCTTCGGCAACGACACCTTCCCGCTGCACCTGGACCACGGGCGCGGCTTCGGCCGGCCCTTCCACGACGAGCTCTCCATCCTGGCGCCTGTGCTGCAGTGCTGCCTCATCCGCCAGTCCACGCTCGCCACGCTCCTCAGGTGAGGACACGCTCACGTTTCACTCGTATGCGTATGTTTTGGGGCGGGAAGGAAGCGGTTGGTAGGGAAGATGGAAAGGAACTGAGCAGATAGCAATGGGTAGTAAAATGACGAATCGACTGGTCAGGTTACTGTGTAAGGCATTGGGAATTGACAAGGTGCCGGGAAGATATTGAAGAAGGCAGTGTGAAATACTCTCCCACGGTTCCAAGCAAGGCGTCTGAAAGGCTGTGAGGAATACATTGTGCGAAACGCTTTGCGAAGAGGTGGGAAAAGTACTGATCAAGATTCTAGACGTGACATTACGCAAGAAATTGCCAAAGATTTGGTAAGGTATTAACTAAGGGGCAGGTAGTATTACAGGAAAGACACCAGAAAGACAGTGAGAACGTGTCTAGGCTATGTGTAAATCATTCGAGAAGACACTGGCAAGGGACTGGAGAAGGCTCAGGTTAAGTTACTAAGCAGACTAGACAAAGATGGGGCAAGCTGTTCGACGACATACCAGCCAAAAACTGGGCCAGAGAGAATTGGGAACCAATACCCAATCTTTAGACTGATCTTTGTGATCAGGATATTTAGAATTTGAAGACAATGCTACGTCTAGTATCAATTGATTTTTTAAAATTTAATTTGAAGTGCAATATTTCAGTATTCCCACATCAGATTAAATTTTACAAAATTATTTTCATTACTAGGAATGCTATTTCTTCTAATTGAAAATACAGCTGTTCAGAATGAATGAAAACTCACTTTTACGTAAAACCATAAATTGTGGATCCAGTATTTTGAACTTCGAATATGCTTGTGTGATACGTTTTTGTTTATTCAAAACTCGTTAAAATGGATGTGTCCATAAGGTGGTTCGAAATGTACTGAACTTGCAACCTTAAACATTTGCATACAAGTTGCGAACAGTTTGAGAAAATCATCTGTCTAGTTAATACTTTGACAAATCTTTGAACAAGTTCATTAATTCTGCACTTTCAGAGTTTCTGTCATTTGACTGTAGAAAATAACTACAGAATTAACATGAAGTGTATACTGTTCGTGCTTTTAAGTCACGTTTCTTTTTAGGCGAGATCAAGTTAAAAAACAAAAAAAAATATCTGAGAGCGAATTTAACTAGTATTTTAGCCTCATATTCATCTTCCATTTATGAAAATGCTTACGTAAGTTTTACTAAATCATAACTTTTCCTTTCCCAGAAGTTACAATAGAACGTCAAACTGAAAATAAATATTTGTTTTCTCAAAATGTATGAGCAAAAGTCTTTTTTCTAAGACAAAAAGATGTCAATGAAAGCTAAACAAGCCCTTTATTTTGAGAAGATAAAATCTATATTTTCTTGCTCGCTTTCCTGCTCGAAGATGAAAGAGATAGCTCAGCACTTACCATTCTCACACTCATTCCTTCTATCGGATGGCGTGATCTGGTTGGACGTACATCCAGAAAACAATTGGTTGGCAGATGCATTTGGCATATCTTCATCTGATGTGCGCTTCTACGGTTTATACTAGCGTGTGTAGAAAACAAATGATTCAAAACAATTTATAAAATAATTGTTATTTAATTTAATATAAATGAAATAACAATAAATTGATATTTTTTACCATAATTTTAGTCTAGTTTTGATGGGCGGTTAAGAAAGTTCGTATGTAGCAGCAGGCCCAATACGTTTAGTTAATCTATTTATTTTACTCATCAACAATCTAATATCTTATGATCAAATTTATTCATAAAAACTAAATTTTTGAAAACTTTTTCTTTATTACCGATTCATTCATTTTAGCCTCCAACTTGTTATTTTCAAAGTTTATCAATTTCATGTTCCAAGAAACTACAACAGTTGCTTATATTGTATTAACTCAATTCATTACGCAAAATGTATATTTTTCTTCCTTGCAACTTAAAAACACCTAAGGAAGCATTAGAAGAGTACGCAGATGATTCTTTCGACAAATCAATGGCCACTGCATTCTTCAAATAACAATGCTATTTATTCTCGAATTTCGGGGAGAGATTCTCTGGTCTCTCCCAGTGCAGTTCGCCATGCAGTAAATTTCTCACAAGCTTTATTGCTTCCATTCTTTGTACGAACGACGCGACGTTCTGTAATTTTCTTCGCATTTTTCTCTTCGTCACACCATGACTTTTAGACCACCTGAATGAGCAAAACGCCTTTTTTATTCATCCATTCAATGAATATTCCAGACAGTCTATTCTTCGAGATCCACAAGTTCTAGACATCTTCATTTCACCCCAAGAATAAATCCGAATGTACCTCTAAAATATCATTGAAAAGCGAATCCAATATTTCCTAAAACAGGAATTTGACAGGTAGTATTGGCAGGTCGTCCCGTCACGGTTCTCTCATAATCAATGGACCCGCAATAAAAAAAAAAGTCTGTTTATTAAATATTCATGAGTGCGAAATGAGTTTTTATCATATTTAAATAAAACATGGCGAATCCTCCCAGTACGGCTGGTGACAAAAGAGCCACTCCAACAGACGCCCCTCCCGTCTCCTCCCACTTCTGCACCCCCAACCTCCCTCCCCCCTCTTCCGCCGCCCGCTGTCCGTCCAGGCGCGCAAGTCCTCCATTATTCGCGTTTCGTCGGGCCGCGCCGCTCGTTTTTTCCGCCAGTGTTGCGTTCTGTTTTTTGTGTAAAAGCCAATGACGAGTCGGCCGTGTTACGGGCGCGTTGCAAATATCCGCGCAGGATGGTGCTCCGAAATTCTCTTTACATATTTTAAACTAGGCGCGTTGCAAAATTCATCCCCGCGGGAGGATATGGTTTGCAGTGCGAGGTCCTCATTAATACTGATGGCGCGATTACCAGGGCGGAGTCGAGCGGCGGCTGCCGAGCTGCAAATTGAAGCAAGGAGAGGTTGGGGGAGAAGGTTAGGCGGTGCGTTTGGAGGCTCTTTGCCCATTGTACCTGGCTTTCTGACAACTGTGCTTTCTTCGCTTCTTTGATTTACGCTCGTTTCGTTCTTCCTGTGGATGAGTGTATACTGCAAACCCGAAATTACGAAGCTAAAACGCCCTCAAATTATATTGTATGACGAATGAGGGAAAATTTTCAATTTTTAATGTTTAGAGAGAAGTAGATTTAAATAATGTATTAACTAATGAGGTATAAACGTAGGTATTGTAGAGTATTGAGGGGAAGAACCAATGAAAGAAATAGGTATTGTAGTTTGCGATAAACGATATTAGTTTTACAATTTTCTCTCTTTGAATTGTTCCCTTAACGCTCCCAATACAATATCTGCAAGAAGTGTTAAAATTTGATGTATTGAACTGGTGTTATTTGACGCTAGTACTAGTTGTGGCTTTGCAAATTGTAGCAATATGTTTGGGAGAGAGATGAGAGTGTGAAAGTGTTTTCCCGTTTACCTGTCTTCTGAATATTCTGTTTTCCTCGGTTTCGTACTTCCTGGAGGTCGATGATAATTGAGAATAAAATTCCACAGATTCGTTTCTGCTTTCTACATCAATGCAGGGAATGAGAGTATTTCCAATGTTTAAGACGTAGAATTGAGTCTCTACTCTTACGAAGGATACATGTTGAAGAGTAAAAAAGATTAAGACAATTGTCATGGCAGCAATATAAATTATGTTTCATGCAATTAATCACTTCCTTTATTTTCTTACCTTTTATTTCTGTTTATTACCACCACGTAGTGTGATGAATTTTCTGTGGGTAAAATTTGAAAATCGGGACCGAAAATAGCCGCCAGCGAGTTCCGCCCTTCTCACTATCCATCTGCTTTCTTCGTTTCTCGAACGACTTCTGCCGACACGACTGCCTCTGCCCGTTTCGTACTTTCTGGTAATTGCTAATGAATACTGCATTCTCTCACCGTTCCAGAGTTGTGGAAGCCACATTAAATTTGCAAAATGCTGAATGTAGTTCAGAATAAGAAATAATAATCAGATAGGGGATCTTTAAGGAGAAGCAGATTTGGATTATAAATGTAAAACAAATGGATCGCAATTGCATACGTAGAAAGAAAGGTAGGAAGGAAGGAAGAATAAAGTATGGAAGAAAAAAGGTAGAAATATTTATTGGGGGTAGAAATATTTAGAAAAAAGGTAGAAATATTTATTGGGGTTAGGAAGTGAGCGATCGTCATCCAGTTGACGATTTTCTTTTTTTCAGTTCCCATTGTCTGTTCTCCATAACAAATCTCTGAGAAGGGTGTTAAAATTTAAGCTGTTAAAAATGTTGATAAGAGCTCTTAACAAGGAAAAAGACGGAGCTCGTTGCAATATATCTCTTCATTTACGAATTAGAAAACCATTAGCTTTTATTGGAATTATTGAAACACATTTATTTTGCTGTATATCGGTTTCATTTCGATAGGATTTACTTGTACATGTTACTATCGTTACTTGTCTCAATCTGCAATCTTTGATGTGTACGTTAATAACTATGATTGGAATAATGAATACACTGACCTTAATTTATCCAATATACAAGAAAAGCTAAGAAGCCAATATTCAAAAAAAATAAATGCATAAATCGAGTTCATGAACTCAAAAACACCTCAACAAATTCAGTGCATGCGAGATTCTGCATATCTCAGTATTTCCGCGTTGTCGATGAAATACTATTTATTTCACTTTAACGCCTTATGGAATTGTATAGTAAGAGTCTGCTGCATGTTACATAGTCGTGGTTCCATACAAAAAATCGGTAGCCTGCATTTATTTGAATATAAAAGAAATATTCCTCGATGAAACATGTTGGAGTGACATTTATCCACACGTTTTAGTTTTACATCTATCATGTGGTTGAAAAACACACATAACATCAATAAATGTCAAGTAATCATTAAAGCATGTCTTCATACCTACTTTTATACTGAATTTGGAGCAGTTACCTTTTCGCAAACCAAACTTTCGATTTTGCGTGCACACAGTACTGTGGAATCGCGAAAATGTCGCAACCCTTTTTCGTAACCGGTCGCCGCACATCGAGGCAGGGACGAGCAGGCCCGCCACCGGGGCAAAGGCAAAGAGCCACGTGGGTGGCCGTAATTGAAACGTCGCACTGACTGCGCTGCGCCCGGACACCCCCTGCAGAGCGGACAGCGCCGGCTGAGAGGTGGGCGAGGAGGAGTGGGGAGGGGTGTCTCGGGACAGAGCGGGTCAGAGTGGGTTGGAGGGGGAGGAGCGGAAAAGAGCGGTTTGAGCGAGGGATGGCGAAGACGGGGAAGTATTGCGTTGGGGCGGGGCGAAGGTGGACCGAAGGCGGGGAAGATGTGAGGCGAAGGCGGGGCGGGAGGAGGCGGGGTGGAGGCCGAGCGAAGGCGTGGCGAATGTGGAGCCGGGGCGTGGCGGAGGCGAGGAGCAGACGGGGCGGTTGCGTGGCAGGTGGAGACTGGGGAAGGGGGAGCGGAGACGGGGCGGGGCGGGCGGAGGCGGAGTGGAGGCAGGGCAGAAGCGGTGACGAGGAAGGGAGAGGCGTGGCGATGCGAGCGGTGCGGGAGAATCAGTGCTGTGTGGAGCGGGACGGGACGGGGCGGGGCTAGGCGAGGTGAAGCGAGGAAGAGCGGTGCAAAGGGTGGCGGAGTGGGGTGGCGCGAGGCGGCGCCAGCGAGGCGGGCGATTACAAAACGTGCATGGACCATTGACTGTTGGACAAAAAGAACAGCGTAGCTCTACGTTGACGGCAGTTTGCGCTGTCTCTCGGGTTTCAAGTTCTGATTTTCACGTCGTTTTTTGCGGTGTTTGGAATTGAAAAAAGTATTTTAAGTGTCTGTCTGTAAAAGTATTTGTTATTTCTTCTTTAGGATTTAAATTGTTTGCAATGGATAGAAATGTAAACCCTTGGCAGAAATAACACTCAATTTTATACATACTGATCACAGTAACTTTAAGTGCCGTTTTAATTAATACGTTGTTAAATATTCTTTCAGTTTTATCTTAACTGATCAATATATACCCATTATATTTTTTGTATTGCATTCAATTCATTTTTTTTTCTAGAAATCAATTGAACGTCAGCCTAAGCATTTCAACCTACGCCACTAACCATTATGGTCCCTAAACTCCTTCTTTAAAGGAAATATTAGTTTAAAAGAAAACTTGATATCAATAAGATTATCCAGAATTTAGAATCATTTTGCAGTATCAATGTCAAAAAGATGTCAGTGCACGTCTGGGGAATATAAACAGTGTAAAATAATAGCAGTAAACCTAAGTTGACGAAATAATGCAGATCCTCTCTGCTTTTTAGCCACTTGACCTTTCAACTTATTACAATTAGTGGCAGACTTGGACAAGGGAAATTTTTTAATCTGCTAACTGAATATTTCACGGTCAGTGAGAATGAACCCTTCACGTTGCCCCTTACTCGTGCAAGGGTACGAAGGGTTGAGCGGCGAGTCGGGCGAGTGAAGGGGCGAGCGTCCTCCCTGTCTGCCTGAAGCTACGAAGCCGCCCTCGTGTCACACCGCTCAGCGCACGTCCAAAGGGTTCCAGGCAGAGGGCGGTTGGATGGCGGCCGGGGCAGCCAGCCACTGCACCCGGTTCGTGCGACGCGTCGCAGTGCCACGCCACGCCACGCCACGCCGCGCCGCGCCACGTTGCGTGCGAATGAATATTTGAACTGCGGCCGGGAGGCGAGACTTCACCCCGCCGCCCCGCGCTATGCGAGATCTGCCACCTGAGGGCCTCGGGCAAGGAGCGGGCTCATCTCGCCACCGACCCACGCCCCGCGCCCCGCCCCCGCCCAGCAACGAGCGCGGCCGCGATCACGGCCGTTCCCGCGCAGCCCTCCTCCCTCGCCCGAACGCGCTCACCGCTGAGATCATGGCTGCCCGCCCACGCGCTATGCCGCAGCCGCAGCCGCCGCCGCAGTCGTACTAGGCTCTCCGTTTCACCCCGCCCTCTCCACGTCCCAGCTCAACACGTTGCCTCCGCCAACGCCGACTTCACCGACTGGCCTGTCGACTCCACAACGTCGCTCTCACCACCACCACCACAAACACAATCGCAACCACAACCATTACCATCAGCACCATGGCCACCATTACCAATACCACTTTCAGAACCACCACTGGCACTACCAGTACCACCTCCAGAACCACCACCACTACAGCCACCACCACAACCACCACAATCGACTTTACTACCATCACAACTGCCGCCAACACTGCTACCATCACCACCACCACCACTATCACTGCCACTACTACTTCCAGATCCACCACCACAGCCACCAACACTACCACTGCAACTACTACTCCCAAAACCACAACAACCCCCAATACCGCAATCACCATTGCCATCACAGCTACCCACGCCACCTCCCCTGCCGACCTCCACTGCTGGTCTCGCTACCTCCGCGTTGACCTTTTGCCACCGCACACTCCGACGTATCCGCTCACACCCCGACTACATCCGTTCGCACCTCGCATCATCTGATTTCCCGTTGACCTTTAGCGTCTTGACATTTCTGCTTTAGCCCCTGTCTCTGCCGCAGTCGCCTCTTCATGTCCCTCTCCCACTCATTCACACGCTATTGAGGCTATTGAGCTATCATCACCACCATCATCTCAGTCATCACTATCACTACCATCACTATCATAACCACTGCTACTATAGAGGAATTACTCTAAGGAGGGACTATTACGACAGGAAACAAATGGAAGTCATGTACGGCGATGACATTGCAAGACGTAGTGGTGAAGTTATTTACAAATGAGCTAACTGCAAACGAAAGCATTGAAAAAATGAGTGCATATACGTAATTTGCAGTTATATTGTCAGCAATGGCCGAGCAGTAGCTGTCAAAGATGTCCCTTCGCCCGAGATAATACCTTTTTCTCCGCTAGTTGGTGAAAGGAGCGTAGTGAAATTTGCGTGGTCAGACGGAAGAGCGGGCCTGATGGCCCGAGTCTCGCCACGTAAAATAAGGCATTAACTAACTAACTTCTTACAGTAATCTCTCTATACTACGAACATCACGGTCTGGTGAATCAGGCCCCGCTCCTGGCCCTTCGCCTTGCTATAGTCGTTTCCCAACCGTACCTCGGAAGCGTCCTTTACCTCCCCACTTCCTCCGCTCGTTCCCTTGCCGCCATGCACGTCTCCATGATTACTTCCACCCCCCGTTGCGTGGGCGTCGTTATTATTTCTGTCCGCGACGCCGTCGGCGCAGCCGCGCTCGCTTCCTCCCGCGCGTGAGCGCCCATCCGCACTGCCCAACGACGTAGGCTCACGCACGTGTGCTCTCGCTTCCGCCGCGCCCAATATCCACTTCCGGTCTTCACGCGCTTGATACTCGATTCCCCGCTTGGCCTCGCCTCTGAGCTCGGTTCCACTCGCATCTGTCCTGCCGTCCGCCTACGCCTGCAGCACGATCAATCTCTCTGGCTGTCTGCATTTTGGCTTGCTGTGAAACAAACGGCCTGTTCCTCACCAGGGTAAGACATATTCGTCCCTGTAGCAAACACTTCTTTTGGATTGCTTACTGTTCGCAGTTAATGTGTAATATTTGTCCTTCATTGATATCGTTTTCTTTATATACTTCGTTTGTTTGTCGTGCAACATCTAAAGATTTGTTGATGAACATCCGACAGTTAATATTGCATGTTTCTGACCACGAAGTTTTTTTTATCGTCTCTAATCTGTCTGTAGTTAGATGGAATTCAAATCTGTGAACTTCAACATCAGAAATGACATCAGCATTAGTTGGAAGGTTTTTCTCAAATGAAAACAAGAAGTTGAATATAATCTGTCTTATTAATTATACAAAATATACAATTGAAATATCTTATATTTCCACACATTTATAATAATCTAGGGGTAACTCATCAACAGTAATGGGATGAAATCAAACGTTCATGTTAATAATTCAATGCAATGAGTAGTAGAACACAATTTAATACCTTTAATACTAAATTTAAGTTAGTTTTCTTTTCAGCACTTCCTTTATCGTCAATAATAGGTTCTCAAATTTAGGAATTCATACTCGGTGTAGCAAATTGAATTTTCAGGACTATTTACCGGCCGAGTTGCACGAGGGCATCAACTGATGTCACTGTAGGACCGGGAAGTCAGGGTTCGAGATCCGATGTTGGCAGGATTTTGGTAATGATGGTAGAAGAATCGGCGCCGTATCACACCGTCCAGTGGGTGAAGAACTTCGCCAATTCTCGTGATAAATATGCACTACACTTACGAGACTAATGGGCATCGCAATTGACGCGTCCAGAAACACGAAATAAGCAAACAATCCATGACTATCTGACCCCAAATTCATTGACACTAGACAATCGCATGTCGCGAAACTAGCGAATTGTATCGCCACATGTTCGGATAGCACCACATGTTATAGGGACTTCGTCTTTTTATATTTTTCATTGCTTGTGCGTTCTTTCTATCCTATTCTTAAACCATAGTAAGTAAAAAATAATATTTAAAAAATGGATTTCAATCTTGCTCGAATTACACAAACTTTACGACACAACTTCGGGGAAGCAAGAAATTATGGTATAGATTGATTCATTCTTTCTTTTGTAACAGTTTTGTATTTATTACAAATACAAAATACATTATATGATCACATGCCACAAATGTCCATCAGGACAGTACAAATACTACATTCAACATTACTAAGAAGAGACACAATGCCATGTTGAGAATGATCGCATTACATTAAAGCGTCAAGGTCTTCTACTGGTGGCTGTGGCACGCGCGGTGGCACCGTAGCATGCCACGAGCGTATCTGCGCCACTAGCGTCGGGAAAGGGAACTATGAGTAACCCCGCCGTTTTACAACAGGGATGGTGTTGTTTCTGGAGGCGGGGTGGTGAACTGCGTGGAGGGGCGATTTCGTCGTGGCACTCCTGCCACGGACTCCCGCTCATGGCATCGACCTTGACAACACTGCCTTAAAGCGACGAACCTCTTTCCTCATTTCTCAACGCGAAAAAAAGGCGCGCTCATATCCGTCTGGCGTGGCGCGCAGAACGTCCGCCGCCAGCCGACGTTGCAGCGCGCGGCTGGCGCCCGGCCGCCCTTCTCGCTGGCGTCGACACAGGCGCCTCCGCGCAGGGCACAAAGGGCTCGCGGACGCGCGCGCGTCACGCGCCGAGATTTATCGCCCGCGCCCTTCCTTCCACGCGCCGCGCCGCGCCGCGCCGCGTCGCGCACTCCGCTGCGTAGGCCCGCGCGCCTGCCGCCGCCGCCGCCGCCCGGCACACGCTGATGCCGCGCCCCGCCGCTCCCGGCCGCATGCTCGCGCGGCAGAACTCCGTCCAATGTGTGTCCGTATAGTTAGCGCACCCACCTATCACGAAATTAAAAAGGAACATACAACAATTTTTTTCTAATTTTGAACTAATTTATTCCCAAATTAAAAAAATTTGAACCGATGCAGAACGTTAAAATTTTCACCATGTTAAGTGGGTGCGCTAACTTAAAGCTAAGTTATATAGCATACCCACGCAAGAAAAGCGCATTAAACACATATACCACAATTTTGTACTAATTTTGAACTAATTTATATTCAATTTTAAAAAATTTCAACCGATACCGAACATTATAATAAATAACGTTTAAGAGTCTTAACTTACCGTTAAGTTGGCGCACCCACTCTTAAACGTTGTATATTTTAATGTTCTGCGTCGGTTCACAACTTTTTGATTTGGGTATGAATTAGTTCAAAATTAGAACAAAATTGTGTTATATTCCTTTTTAATTTTGTGATAAGTGGGTGTGCTAACGATTCGGACTTGTCCAATGTCCACCGCATCGCTCGCAGCCTGCCGCGGCGCGCCGTTCCGACTGCCTGCACGCCGCCCTCGTGAACTGGAGAGTCGCACCCAGTGGACTGTATGAGCTCGCCGAACCCGCGGTTCATCGTCTGCAATCGCCTCCCTCATCGTTTGCCGTTACTACACCACTCGTTTGCCGTTACCTCCCTCGTCGTTTGCCATCACTTCTCTCGTCTTTGGCTGTCACTTCCCTCGTTTGTAACCACCTCCCTCGTCCATTGCCGTCACCTCCCTCGTCGTTTGCCGTCACTTCCCTCGTCCTTTGCTATCACTTCCCTTGTTTGTAGCCACCTCCCTCGTCCATTGTCGTTACTTCCCCATCGTTTGCCGTCACTTTCCTCGTCCTTGACTGTCACCTCCCTCATACTTTGCCGTCACTTCACTCCTCGTTTGCCCTCTCCTCCCTCGTTCTTTGCCGTCACCTCTCTCCTCGTTAGCAGTCACCGTTTTCATTTGGCGTCAGATCCCTCAACGTTTGCCGTCACCTGCCTCGTTCTCCTTGTTTTTCTATATATCTCGCCGTTGCTCAACCGTCCCTGTTTTCAGTTGTCCCTTTGCCCATGCCCGAAACTCTCATAACCTGACAAGCTCTGTAGTACGTTCTCACGCATGCTCCAATGCAGGAGCTGCCATCCTGTCCTGTAAATCTTATGTGCATTTTTTCATTGTTTTATATCAACGAAATTCGAAGTGCTGAAGTTTAATTGTAAAAATTTGACATCAGACTGAAATTTAATACCCACAGAGCCTCGAATGAAAACTTTGAACCCCGGGGTCTTCAAATATCAGAATTTAACCTCCTCTTCCTTTTAACAAAAAACACTTCCTAAGCCCAAACCTTATTAACAATTGTGAATTGTATTCGAGCTTCGGACGTCATACTATGTTTTTTTACAAACGAAATTATACATTCGAAATTTAATCAAATTACAGAAATTACGTATTGATCGTATTTTTATGTTCACTTTCCAGGCCATATCTCGTTTACTGACATTATACATGCCTACTCAACGCATTCTGTTGCGAGAAATGTTCAGGAAGAAGAAATAAAGCAATACGCCGTTTTTTTGGATTGTTTATTCGCCGATTCAGATTATTCATTTCTTAATTCTACCTCTTTATCATGGCAAGTAGGGCAGTGAAGAGTCTCAAACTTTTACCTGAAATTCGAATAAATATTGTTTCAATGAATGAACATTATATCATTTATTTTTGTGTGCCCTATTTATAGTTAAAGGTGTATATAAGTAAGTAATTTGTAAAATGTGATTTAAAAGAACCTTAAAATACGTTTTCTGAATTATTCTATAAATAGCTTTGTGATATTTTGAATGTTACACTTTAGAAATCTTTAAGTTGATAGCTCGATATCAGGCACAAGGCTGGCTGATTACAGAGCGTTGGAAACTTACATTTGTCGTCCTCCTCCTTAACCAGACACGTGATCCATTTAGCCCCGAACAGCCCCGCATCGTTCATCCAATCAGTTCCCTTCTCGCAACTTCAACACCCCTTCCTTCGACTACCCTCCCCGCTCCCCGCTCGCCATGCCCTAAATTCTCCATTCTCCGCCTTCTTCGAAACATTTTCCCAGAAATTCCTTTCCCCCGCACCCATAAACTTCGCCACACCATACGTCGTTTCTCCGTTTATCTATCATTTCCTCCCGATGAAGCCGCCGCGACTCCGTCGGGACGACGAACCACGAGGTCACGCCACCCCCACCCCCACCCCCGTCCCAACCACCCACCTAACCACCCGGCCACCCACCGCCTGTGTGTCCCTGGCAGAGGTCGCTTCAGCGCGGAAAGCCGTGACAGAGAAAAAAATCTTGGCACGCAATCTTAGCGCGCGGGAGGGAGGAACAAGGCGTGGAAAAGGGAGCTCAAATGAGAAAATCGATTCGAAAAATGGTCCCCAAAGATGTAACTAAAGGCGGGCTACGAGGCATTAAGGCGACCGTTAAGGAAATAGCTGCGCGAGAAATGTTTGTGCTGCCAATCCGGAAGCTAGGCGTCGCGACGGGGTGGGTTGGCGGGTGATGAGGGGACGGGGCAAGCCATGCAAACGGACTGCGCCATCTCGCGGTTAAATAAGGAACTAAGGAGCTTTCTGAAATTTTACTTTCTTATCCGGTGTTCTGCGGAAAAGTGTGAGGGGGAAAGAAATGTGTTTGAGCAGATGTTTCCGACACCTTTCATTTTTCAGTGTTCGCGCTCTGAATTGTGGTTTTTTAATCTGTCTTCTAAAAAAAACGTGCTCAAAGCTTTAATTCAAGACGTTTTATTCGTATCTGTCTTATCCGAATAGTACACGGATTCACCTAATCATTTTCTTAGTAAATGATATTCTTACATTGAAACTTTATCAATTCTTTTCTAATATTTTTTTGTGAATGAAAAATTAAACTTTGCAACGTCGCCGCACGCCAGTGCATTTTCATTCAGAAGTTGGGAAAATGATTATGAAGTGATAATAATGAGAATGTTATTCAAATAATGTTTTGATATTTAAGAAGAGTTCCGTACAATATGTATTATCAGTCCTGCTTTTGAAAACTTACTATTTCCGTTTTATTCGTGTTAATAATATGTAGCCCATATCTTTTGACTTTATGTCTTTGGAATAAAATGCAAATAGAGTTATGTATGGAGGTACAATTCAATACACGGAGACTTTACTTACGTTTGGACACAATTAAAACACCTGTTAATGTGTTTTTCATGTCGCTTTCAGTAAATTTTCCAAATTAGTCAACCAAATTTGGTGTCACCAACCACTTCAAATTTAGAAGGAGGGAACATTTAAAAACGCTAACGAAAGAACATTTGGAAAGTAAATTTTGAATGTGTAATTTTAAAGGAAAAATACGGGGAAGAGAAACAGATACAAATCACGTCAAAAGGTTGATTAAAAGTGATTTTTTTCACTTGAGAGAACGCGTTCATCACGGTAAATTTGTTAGTTAACAGTTTATAGAGTACTTTTTTCATCAGCGGATGTCTAGAAAATAATGAGGCGATTACATTAAAAAATCTCTTCAAAAATTTATAATAAACCTCTGTTATCTTATCTCGAATCTTCTAAAGGACTACTTACAGTTTGCATCATGAGAATAATGATGAAAGTCTCCTCATAAATAAGAGTACGGTTTCGGAATACAAATTGCTTCTTCCGAGCGTTTTATCTGCATGAGCTCGGTACGAAAGACTTGTATGTACGACGTGGCAACTGCGACGGGAACAGTGTGTTGGTTTTAATTATGTAGGCCGGAAAGACCTCCAGCTTTAAAACGCCTCTCAGCTAGGATATCTTATTTTCCCGGAAATTAGAGTTTCCCCTTCGAGCAAAGGGCCGCTCGCACCCAGTCTCCCATCCGCCATCACCACCACCGCTCCCATCACCACACCCATCACCGCTGCCGTCGCCGCAAACATCGCTGCTCGATCACCCTCCGCTATCACCACCGCCACCGTCACCTGCACTGCCACCGCCACCGCCACCGCAACCGCCACCGCCACCGCCACCGCCACCGCCACCGCCACCGCCACCGCCACCGCCACCGCCACCGCCACCGTCACCGCCACCGCCAGCGTCACCGCCACCGCCACCGCCACCGCCACCGCCACCGCCACCGCCACCGTCACCGTCACCGCCACCGCCACCGCCACCGCCATTGCCACCTCCACCGCCACCGCCGCCGCCACCGCCACCGCCCATCTGCACCGCCACAAGCGCCTCCACCAATGTCGCGAGGTCATCGCCCCCGCCACCCTTGCCTCCTCCGTCTCCTCCTCCACCGTCACCACCCCCACCGCCGGCCTTCCACCCGCGTCGGCCCTCGCGTTTGGGGCTCGAAATGAGCCCGGGGGCTAAAAACATAAAGGCTGGGGGCAAGAGCTCGCTCGCTCGCTCGCTCGCCGCTCGCCCACACGCCCGCCCGACCACCCGCGCGCTCACACACGAGCGGGGGCGGGACGGGGCGGGGCGGGGCGGGGAGGGACGGGGACGAGCTGCGGGAAACAACAGCGGCACTGTGCGCGCGACGAGAGAGGGCCATGAAAAATTCAGCGCCACTTGGCGGCCCAGGCGCCGCCGCCACCGCCTCTAGACGCGTCCCCGCCCCCGCTTCCCACCCCCGCCCCGCCCCCGCCCTGGACCCGCCCCTGCCGCCGGCCCGCAGCCCTTATGAGGCATCGGCCGTCCACGGTCCCGCCGGCCGGGGACCCCGCCAGCGCCTCTGTAAAGTAAATTGAATCTGTAATCGTCGGCCTACCTCGCTTCCAGGGCAAACGCACCTAGCTCGTGTGACATCGCAGTTTCAAGCTGCAGAATCCTGAGGCGATATGTTACAACTGGTCTGACGTGGAAAATGTGATGAAACGTTATTGCGTTGATTTTCTAGAAGATCGACTTGGTATAGCTATCAGGTGAAATCTACCATTCTGGTGCCTGATGTAGGAGCGGAAAAAAATCAAATGTAATGATATTTTTCAAATGTACGGTTTGGCGGCTAAGTGATTGCAAGTTTGCCGTATACTTGTGAGAGGTTAATCACATTTCTGAAGCATTATTTTAGGTGTCATGCGGCATTTACTCTTCATACTAGTGTAAGACAACTGAAGAAGTTAACTTATGCAGTACAATATCAAAATATCAATAGATAATGGAGCAAATAGTAAACATTTTTCATGTTTCTCATGTAATTTCTTGAGAAGTTTATCTGAAACGACTGGAATTACAGAAGTCTGTTAATAAGTTGGCAATCGAGTAAATCGATTTTGCACTATATCCCAGAATAGTAATGCACAAAATGCACAATAAGATAATAAAATTGATTGCTCGTAGAAGTGTTAAATTTAGTCATTGGGCTTTGAAAGTGGTTTCGTTCAGTTATATTACAATATACAATGGGTATAATGTTTACTAATGTAAGTAAAGCTAAACTTGACCGGGAAGAATAAATACACAGAACGATGAAATGTACCTTAAGATTTTATTTCAAATCTCGTGGTTTAGAAGCAGTGACTCCATCGTACTGGATCATGAGTGGTTTCTCATATGATTTGAAAAATCCACGAAAAAACGTAATCGCACAGACCAAACAATATGAGAGATGTAAATTATTCCGTGGCAAAATATATGAATTTATTATGAAGATATAAAATGTTGGTAGATTTTATTGTAAAGACATAAGTCGATGGTAAGATCATTAACACAGATGTAGATGGAAATATATCAATTTACTAAAAAAATCAGAGGTTTCAAGAAGACCGAAAGGAAAGAATCGTAGTTTATTCTTCCTTTCACAAACTTCTGCCTGCATTGTTTTCTTACTACAAAAAATAAATACGAGATGAGAAGGGTAGAGTATTTCGCGAGTAGGAAAAAAGCCCACTTTGAAAAAGAAGAGGCGGAAGAAAAAGGACGATTATGTGCGGTACAGAGAAAAGCTTTCACAGTCATGTTTGTCTTTATCCGCCCGCAGAGGAATGTTGAGCCGAACATTTTATCGCTTTTATTGACATCGGCCGGGAGGCTGAGGATTGCGGCTGAGGACCAGCAGTGAGGACTGCGACCCTGCGAGGACTTGTCCTCGTCCGGAGAGGACGAACCGCCCTCATACTTCCGCGTCTTCGCTTTGGAACTTTCGTTTCTCCTTGGCGAACTTGGCCGCAATTTCCTCTCGCTCCGTGGATTTCGATTTGATTTTGGTCTGCCCACGTACTCTTTAGACTGTGCCCCTACGAGGGTGAAAGAGCGATAGAATAGAGAATATAGGGAGTGAGTGATAAAGTAATGCTGGATCATAGCGTTGAGGAGTTAATTCATAAGCTGGTTTGTCCTTAATAAATGCTCTCGTATCACAATTGGGAAGAAAGTTTAGAAATGGCATATGATGTTAAGAAGATTTTTAAATAAGAAAACTGTAAATTATTTATAATTCCTGCATTTCAAAATGTTTAAAATAACTGAGTTGAGTTCTTACTCAATCGAAATATAAAATGGCTAGTTACCTCCCCATATCCAACATATCCAATTTTTCATATACGTACAGCCTGAAACATTATTTTCGTAATTTATTGTGTATGTATTGTTTAAAGGTGCCTCTCTAAGCATTCTGAATCTTTGAAAATGAGGTCTTTGCGCATGCTGCATTAAACAAACACGTATGTTTTACCTCATTAAAAGTATGAAATTCTACCTCTCGTCCACCGACATACATTTTCATTTGTTTTTTGGCAACATTATTTTTGTTCTCGTAGTTGTAATTAAGATTTTCCTTCAATGTATGTACTGTTCATGTTTTCAATGCCATGTGAATAATGAAGGAAACAAAACATTCAGTGAAACTCTTTGCTCTAGAACACAGTACACCAGAAATATATAACTCAAAGCAATCGTATTTCACTACCACAATCTACAGCATGCTCTACTTATAAGATATAAGAGTCAGAGCTTAATTATTTTAGAGAGTAGGAAATTCAGGTAAGATGTGTATGACTTTCGGATTTAACTTACCGACAAAAATAAATAAATCAAACGTAAATAATGAAATTAGTATTACGCATTTCTGATTTTAATTCTACCAGAGACTGTTTACGAAAAAACACTTGAACCGTGAAAATAGGATGTTAGTATATGTAGTCTTTGGTGAAGAGGAAAGATTGTACGCAGAGGTTAGTAAGTAGCTGGTCGGACGCTAAAGGATGGCAGCTGTACTAAGACTTTGACTGCGTCAGATCATGTCTCTGTCAAACACCTGGGCACGCTGAATAGCCTACCAATTAGGGTTAAATGTCACATTTGTAACTTCGTTATATGAGATTCCTCCATATGTATTTTGGCAAAACATTTTCACCTTCAACTCCCTACTACATGCCTTAAAAGTTTGTAACATTTTTTTAGACATCCTGGAGAAATTTCTCGTAAATCTGTAATGATGTGTTGGGAAGAATCATAAGACGTCAATTCTTGAAACATTAAACTCGCAATACGTCTTAAATTGTTTCCACTTATCCCTAACTCCATGTGTAGAATTAATAGTTTGTATAATAGACACCCTTTCTTTTAATATCGTAATTGACTAATACATTATCTCCGCAACACGGAAGCGAGAAGACAAAATCAGTAATTCAAAATATTTTTTGTGAAAATTTACATTAGGGATTAACTCGTGCGATAGGAGTTTTTTTAACGACCAGGGCAAAAACCGCAAAATCGAATTTTAAAAATTAAAAATATTAAAGCCTACCTGGATGGCTAAGAGCGTGTACCGACTCAGCACTTTGGTCCGAAGGGTCGCGGGTTCCAGTCCCGCCTTGGGAATCGTTGTTTGTCCCTTGTCTTTCATGTATGCGTTGTTGCAGAGGACCTCGCGTTCTGCTGACACCAAATCAGAGGAGCCCATCGGATATAAAGGGTAACCGGCTGTCGGCTGCACAAAAGCCCCATAACAATATTAAAAAGTAGCTGAAGTACCCCGCGTTGCTGGGATATTTATATCAATAATTTATTGGACAGGAATATGCATTCCATCTATTCCCGCCCTGCCATGGAGCCGTCTTGTATCTATTCTTTTGTATCCCCGCTCAATCTTGCCCAACCTCTCTCTGCCTTGCTCCCACCTGGAAATACTCATGTTCTTCTCACTCACTTTCTCACTAAAAATGTTTATATTTTTGAAACTGGGGTTCCCGTCTCCCAAACTTAACTCACTTTAAAATCAAAAATAATAATGAAATTTAAACAAAAAATTAAATACATACCCTCACGTATAATTTTTGTGGAATTATGTATTATTCCCATACTTTCAGTCAGATGCCACGTTTTAATATTTAGTTTTTTCAATGTTTTCTTCTCTCGTATTTTTAAAAAAAATTGAAATTGATGTTCCCACGTCGAGGCAATTGAAATATAATGTGATTTTAATTGAATTCGACTACGCGTGTTAGGGTCCTTGATAAATAGTGGCTGACGGAAAGGTGCCATTAACCACTTAGATAATTATAAGATCTCCAAAAATCCGACATCACACAATGAATCCGGCTTGATCAAAGTCAAAAATAATGAAGTCATATGAGTGAAAATTTAAAATTATTGAAAATTGCCTCCAGTATGGTCTCGTGAATTCACTGCTGCCTCTGGCGTCCCTAGTCCAGGCGTTCGTCTCTCAGCGAACGCTCTTGAGCACACAGCGCTCGCCGGCGCAGTGTTTCTAGGGCGTCGCTCCGCCTCGACGCGCTGCAATCGCCCATTATGGGGCTATTGGCCACGCGAGCAGCCCGGCAACGCGACGTCTGCCCAATGGCTGGGAGCGAGAGGGGGAGGCTTTGAGAGGCTGAGTGGCCTCGGCTGCGAAATGGAGAGGACCATTCACGTTTTCAGACCGTTTCATGTGAAGACGCTGACGCCGGTATTGTAGTTGACGAAGTGCAAGCGTCTTTATTCTTTGATGGCGGTACCAAATTTAAAAGGCTGTAACTTGTAAAGAATTCAGTAGTATGGAAACTGATTCATATATACTTGCCTGTTATTAAAAATTGCATTTTTTTATTTCGTTTTCTTTTATTGTTTCATGTTTTAGAACATTGCATTCATTTATGTTGTTCTATTTTTGTCTTAAAAATATTCTCTACAAGTACAAAAACGTTTGTATGCATTATAATCGGTCTGTCAAAGTTCCTCAACTTTATTTTATATTTTACAACAGTTTATTCACAATAATAAAGCGCCTGCTCTCTGACTTAAAGCTACTGTTATGCAGTGAAAATTTGCATTTCCTTCTCTCATATGCCTCCTCTTTAAATTGTTCGCATGTTCATTTGGGAGCCGAACCGCATTTTCTAGGAAATATTGATTATTGCCTCTGTATATAATATATGGAAATATTGATTATTATTGCTTCTATTTTTACAAGACACACTGTTATAAAGTTATGAAAGTTAATTTGTCTGATCAATGATGAGAATTCTTAATAATATTTTCGACGGACATTATAAACTCATTAATAAATGAGATAAATGTTGATTCAATGGTTGGTATGGCTGATATGGTTGGAAATTACTTTTTATTGAATTACAACTGAAAACTTATTGGAAAACGTACCGCCTAATTTCAAGCGTCACCCACTATACTAGAAGTTGTTCTATAGAAGGTTCTGAAACGTCGTTTTTCTCACTGAGGTTCCTCTGTTTAAGTCAATCACCTGGCAACACCATAACAGTTCCATAATATTCAAACTATCTATGCATTCCATGACTTTTCTGGAGACTTCATTCCATTTACAATCCCTGCCGATCGTAGAAGCTCACAGCAGTGCCACCCAGTGACGGCGCGAAGTAGCTCAGCACTGCTCTGCTCTCTATCGGCGGGACTTCTAAACACCTCCGTGCTGATCGCCTCTCTCCTCCCACCGCTCTAACGGCCACCCACTGCCCAGCACCCACTCATCGCCGCCTTTGCCATCCCTTCCGCCCCCGCCTCAACAGTCAAGCCCCGTTCCAACCTTCCCATTCTGCCCGCCTAACACCCCCTTCTCGTCCCGCCGAACCTACAACCCAGCCGCTCCGATTGCCCCGCCCGCCCTACACACACTCGCTCCCAGCCGCTCCCCCCCCCCCACCGCCCACCTCACTCACCCCACACGCCCGCCCCCTGCCGCCCTGTCTTGCCCTCGCCGCCACCGGCATTGCCTCTGCCGTCACCCCAGCACCCGCACCCGCCCGCGACGCGTCGTCACTGCCAGTCGCCGTCGCTGCCCGCCGCTATCACGATACAAAGGAGCGGCAATTGAGTGGAGAAGAGGCGCGGCCAGCCCGAGGGCCTGGGCCCGAGTACCGCTCTCGCCAAAGTGTTGGCGTAAGTCGGCGGCGGTGGCGCGGCCACGTGCGGGCGAGGAGCGTGGCCCGGGCAAAGGACGGCAAGAGGCACGCGGACTCGCAACAGAAGCGCTCCGCACGGCTACGAAGCGTCGCCCCCTCAGGTGGAAATGCTCCAGGGGGCTTTTGAATGGAGCGTTTCACGAATCTTTTCGCGCTGAAGCTGACCGGTTTTTCCTTGTTCGTAATATTTCCCCTTTAATTTTACCATCACAAAATACATTTCGTGAGCAGTAATATTGATACTTTATTGAAAAAAGTAGATACTGTACATGTATTTTTATAGGACACATTTTAATTTTGTGATATTGTAGTATACATATTGTAATGTAATACATCACAATATTATTGTTATTATTATTATTTACTCTTTCAGTTCATGTTTCTATTTTTAATTATATATTATCGAACTGATTTTTTCCTTACTGACGTGAGAACCGGGAAATACAAAGAAGTTGCGGTAAAAGAAGGAGATAAATCTAATACTTCTATGAAGGGAACATAATTAAAATATTGTATTAAAATATGTATCAACAAATTAAATTTACTTTTTATTCTGAAATAATTAATGACTTTCTATCTAACAACATAATAATAATAATAATAATAATAATTATTATTATTATTATTATTATTATGATACGTAGTAAAATTTTTCCTTTTTTCTCTCATTGACGTAATCATACCTAACCCTAAAAATAGAACAATCGGAAAATAAATACTTTGAAGAAACAGAAAAGCGAAACCTGCAAAACCTTTGTTGTGCAAATACCCTCCTACAGCCTCAACATGTTTATTGAACGCACTGGGGGGAAAATCAAATCTCAATTTACATCAAAGAAATGTACAAATAATACGAAACCGTAAGGATTATATGACTTTGGTTAAATGCAAAATTTTGTAGATCAATAAAAATGGCCGAGAAAGCAAAGTTTTGGTACACCTCGTCGTCAAACCCTACACACAAACCCCAAACCGTCGTCAAACCCCAATTACACAGTAGAACCCCAGAAATCCGAACCTGACACATCCGAAATTTCGGATATCAGAACAAAATTTGGGATGGAGGAAAAATAAACAAAAATAAAATGCTTATGTCTGTTTTAAAGAAAAGATTTAATAATTACTGTAGAATTGAACAACTAATTATTGAAACATGTTGTCGAAATGAAACGTTTATTGCACTGATAACTACGATGTATATCACATGTTTATGTAGCAGTAATTTTCACTTAGAGGCATTTGCAAAATCGGTCATCATCTTTTGCCGTTAGGATCTGAATCTGCTTGATGATGCGATCGCTACGCTACGTTGCGATTTTCTCACAGCGCACGCAAGGTTGCATTGTATCTGGTAACCCTATTCATGTATTTGTACCTGTACGGTACAATTTTCGGATAATCCGAACATTTCCGAATCCGAACAGACCACCGGGTAGTTCCAAACACTGGGGTTCTACTGTATTCACCTTTCGCTTCGCTTTGTGCAGCGTTGGCGGAAGTTGCGCATGGACTCCTACGCGATCTCCTCAGTGTCACCGAGGAGCCGAGAGCTCGAATCCCTGCAGGGACTGCGCCCGTCGTGGGCGTGATGTGCGGAACGGAGCGGGCGGCGTGGGCGATGCCGAGTCACTACGTGGGTGGCTGCGCATCATATTTTCATGGCGTCTCTATCCTGCAAGGCATGCTTGCCCCGAGCTGTGGTCCAAAACCACAAAGAGTGCTAGGCACTCCGGGTGGAGAAATTTGACAACAAAAAAAAATGGAAATTTGAAAGTTGAACCCCGAAGGAAATATTTCAACAGGAAAAGCAAATGCAACATGTGCAAATAAAAATGAAATAACATAAAAGATTAGTACGTAACCCTGTCTAGTATATGGTTTCTGGTTATTTTCAAAAGTTATTAAGGGAGTCAGTTTGAAATGTTTTCTTAATAACACCATAATGAAGTAACAGCGTAAAATATTCATCATTTTTAAGAAAGACCTTTCTTATGCTGTTTCGTGGGTAATTGAAATTTTTATTTTATCGGTTGTCATCACAACATTGCGCAAGTCCTGCAAATGAGTACCAGCTCGAAATTTCCCTATTTTATTATTCACAGATCAGTCTAACAGAATTTACACCCTCTTGATCTTCAAAACGTTGCGACTATCATTGCAGCTGGTGTTAAACAGAGATCGTCAAGGGATATCATTCTCAGTTCATTTCAAATTCGTAACCTTGTGGGACACCTATATTCTAATTTTCCTTCTAATGTACTTGGTTCTTTCCTTAGTGAGTCAATATCTTTGGTTCGTTTCGGATCACTGCACGCAACTGCAGACGCCCTTGCCTGACGCAGGAGTAAGTGACGTGGACGGGACTTAAAGAGAAGCGCGGATGCCTTCTAAATTTTTGACGCGCGCGACCGAGGACTGAAGAGGAAAATCTCGATCTCGTTACAATTTTATTTCAATCTTGTTACCACCCGAAGCTTCGCCTTCTGTTTGGTAAACGATAAATTTTAGTTGGTTCAAGTTATAGATAATTAATGGTAACGTTAATCAGTTTAAATAATTTAGTGCGTGGCACTTTTAAAGATGATGTAATGACATTGACATAATGCGCTAGACCGTTTAATGTTCGTTCAATGAGTCCTTAAACAAATTACGGATTTATATCTCTCCATTGTGAATCCTACTCTTTTCATCAATATCACGCCTACAATTATCAAATTTGTAAAAGTATAACTTAAAATGCATTATTCACAGTCCACAAACATCCAGTTTTGTGGTTCATATTTCGCTCGTTATATTTAATGGATTCCACGCAGCGGCGCGTGCGGCGCAATGGAGGTTGCCGGTGCTATCCGAAACTCTGTAGACGAGAGCGCAGTGACAGCCTCCACTCTGAACCCGGCCCCGGAGTGACACAAACTTCACAGCAGATCGTCCTTCTTAGTCTTGCGCCCCTGGGAAGAGGGTGATGGGCGGGGCACTATCGGGTGCGGACAGCGGTGCACGGGGATGGGCCGAGGAAGAGAACGCCGCCACCGCCGCCGCCCCCGCCCCCGCCCCCGCTCCCGCTCCCGCTCCTGCCCTCGCCCTCGCCCTCACCACCACCACCATAACCATCATCACCGCCACCGCCAACCCAAACTGCCGCCACCCTCACCCCATCTCAACCGCCCCGCCCCCGCCAACGCCCCCGCCTCTGCCCACGCCACCGCCCACGCCATCGCCCACGCCATCGCCCACACCAACGTCACCGCCACCGCCCACGCCATCGCCCACGCCACCGTCACCATTACCGCCCACGCCCATGCCCATGCCACTGCTGCCGTCACCACCATCACCGTCACTCCAATTACCACCACCGCCGCCACCGTCACCCCATCCGCCGCCTCCGCCGCCTTCGCTGGAGGGGGTGGGAGGGTGGAGGCTGGCAGTTAATTTAGCGGAATGCGTGCGCTCTCCGCCGCCTTCGCTATCTGCATGAGGGCCCCGCGCCTGATTTACTGGCGGGTTCCTTGAGCGAATATCTGCCTGCGTCCCCGCGCTCTTGCTTCCTCCGCCGCCGACGCTGCCTAGCAGCCCGGCGCATGATGGAGGAGCGCTGCTGTCGCTTATCTCCGCCCCCGCCGTGCCGCCGCCGCCGCCGCCGCCGCCCTCCGCGCCTGAGTGCGGGTCTTCACGGCCGCATCCGACCTCCTTGCTCTGAGAGGCGGCTCCACCGGGACGAGTCTCCGGGCGCCTTTCGGGAGGCACTAGCCCCGCCCCACGCGCCCCGCCCCGCCCCGCCTCGCGCATCCTTTCCTCATTTCGCTCCGCCCCGTTTCACCATGCCCGGTCTTGCCGCTCTTCTTCTCGCCTCATTTTGCCTCTCCCCGCTTCATCGTGCCCTGTCCGTCCCGACATGTTCCGCCTCGGCCCGACTCGCTCCGTTTCGTCTCATCTTATCTCACCTCATCTCTCCCTGAATTTTCGACACTTGTTTGTCAGCTAGGTCGAATTTGCTCGCTATCTGGAGAAGAATTCCAGGCGCCGGCTACTCTGATTGGAAGTTTTCCGTGGTCTCTCCGATCAACACCAGACGAATGCCGGAGCAGTACCCTAACGTGCGGGCCATGGACTGCACGCAATCTTTCCTTCCTCTTTCTTGCCCTATCCGCACCCCTTACTTACACATACATTAACACACATGCCGAGAGATCGGTTGGAAACTTAGAGCTTCTCACGGCAGGGGCGGTGCTCCACAGGAGGGTGATTCCTGATTGAGGAAAATCCTGCTAGCCGACTGTAGGTCGGAACCGGATTCAGCAGAGCAAGATCTCCGCCACCTCCGCAGGAAAAGCATACACTTCATTAACGGGACCATAACAGCAGTTGACGAGCCCTGAATCACAACAATCAATCAATCATCTCTCATCTCTCCCCGCCAGAACTTGACTTCGTTTCTCTTCGTCCAGTGCTGCCTCTGCCTTCTCCCACAGGCCCTCCCCGTCTGTCCTCTTCACCCCACCTCGCTCCACTTCTCCCCGCTCCCCCTATCTTGCTTCACTTCACCTCGCCTCGCCACACCTCTCCTCATCCCGCTTCGCTCCACCCTTCCCCACCTTTCCTCGTCTTGCTCTGCATCATACTGTCACACGTCTCCTTGTTCCCACCTTGTTCGCTTCCTCTCGTGCCTCTCCTGTATTCTCGTCGTCCCTGACCCGTGGAGCCGCAGCCGACGTTAGGACGACCAACCATCGCACCGCGGATCTCCCTCCGTGAACTGCGACCTGAAGACTTCGTTACACCCCCGCGCCGTTTTCTCTCGAGAGTGACATCTGTCTGCAGCCTGGAGCTGTGATATTTTTATTTGGGTAAAAAAAGTAAAAACTGTATATGACGTATGGGGAACGAGATTATCTGCGCACATTTTCTTGAGACCCAGAATGAAGAAGGAAAGGTTTAGGCGCGAGATTAGCAACATTTGAAAAACTAGACATTTTCTTTCCCGAGTTATAGAAAAAAAATGTCAACGGAAAATGAACTGCTGATTTGATTTTTCTGCATTGGTAACAAAATAGTAATGAACATAAGTTCTACTCCTACCACTACAAGCAAAAGGGGTGCTCACAGTACAAAACGTGCGCAGTGAAGCTACATTTTCGTCTAGAAGCAAAACAAGGGGCCGTCTCAGCATTTGCTCAATGGATCAGGGAAACTGGACAAAAACCTGATGGAGACGGGAATAAACTTACTGATCTGGCGGTGGTGATTGGGGTGATCCTCTCACATGCGCTCGTGGGTGAATTTAGGTCACCAGGCCTCTTGACTGGCAGACATCCTGTAATTGGATGATTCGAACACATTCTCGGGATGTTCATCTACGTTAAACTCTCTAAGATTTCTCGATCACCTCGTTACTTAATTCTTCGAATACTGAATCTAAAGGAAATTCAGTCCATTTGTTTTCTTAAATTTACTAGTCGCTCCTTGACTGCACGAGCAAAGGAATTTCTTAAAAAAGGTATTACACAGTGCTGCACTGAAACCTAACTTGCCTTTAAACGCATCCAAGTTACAAATATCATAGGCATATCCAAATATGGGCGGACCGCTTTATTTTTGTAACAGATATCGTTCTTGCATTGTGATATTTCGAAACATTGATATAATTTTCAAATAATTTACTTTTAAATGATAATTATAAACAGTGATTAATTGGAACAAATGCGATACGTCAATGAACGGGTGGGCGGCTGTATGTGATGAGGTACCTCCCAATAATGACACGAACACACGTTTGGCGCATTTTCACATATGAAAAAAAAAGTGTATGGAACCGCAATTCACATCGTAAACGAAATTAATGTTTTGTCAATAGATTTGGCAATGTTACAAAATCTGAAATTATTTTGTATGCTGTCTAATGAATATGTGTATTGCATGTAAATTAACGCAAAATCATACAGATTGTTCGCGAAAGCCTCATTTACGTGTCGAGTTTAGATTTAATATTTTGTTATTTTAGAAAGCGTTTTATTTAAACTGTTTTGTTGACTCTACCGCATTATCAATTCATTGTTTTCTGTGGCAAATCGATTAATATTTTTATTTTAAAAATACTAATGAGAAAGATTTTACCTAAAATTTATTTAAATAATTTTGCTATTAGATATTTATTGTCTTTTTTGTTATCTCAGTTACAAAAGATAAGATATTGAGATGATAAGAAGTGTAAAATAAATAGATGATAAGATATTTATAACTATTAAATATTTAATCATATAAATATAAATATTTATATGATATCTTATCATATAAATAAATATTTAGATGATAAGAAGTGTAAGTAAAAGATAAGATTATTAGATGATAAGAAGTGTTTCAGACGTTGTTTATAATTATCTTACCCAAATACTAATAATAATGTGACTGTCCAACGGCATATGGACGACGAGATGAAGAGACAAAATTATGATAATAGCAGCTTTGGTTTCAGAATTTTCTGATTTGAGACCAAGTTTACTACAGGATTTGAGAAGGAATAATAAAAGTCAATCGGCGGATTGAACGAGAATATTTCTACATAAATTCCGTATACATTTCAAAGGCTTAGTTTTATTAATGTCATTGCAAACATCCGTCTTATGTATTTCAATACGCTCAGCAAATCGTCCAAACTTATCTCTGTGATAAATCTTTTTTTCGTCTGCTTATGACGCGCAATTTTCATTTTATTATTGACATAATTTTGATGAGTTGGTTGTAGGTCGGAACCGGATCTCGCGGTCCAGCAGAGGGCACTACTAGTGTTAATTAAAAGCAAGAAATATATAATTGATATTGTGCATTTAAAATATTTTCTATGCATCGCACGGCAAAAAAAATTCATAAACTTCAAGAACCAGAAATATAAGCATTGAAAACTTTTCAATGCTCTCGGTCGTACAACCTTTAAAAATCCTTCCTCGATATGACAGCTTTCCGTTATATTTTAATTAATGAGACATTTTATCAGAGGTGTTCATTACTGTCCATTACCGTAGTCACATTGAAAGTACGAACGTGCTTGCCTCATGACCGTCAGACCGTGAGGACCATATTCGATGACCGCCGATACCTCTCAGCTCAACGTGCGTGGGTGGAGAACTTAAAACAAGTTTCTTTCAGCGCGCCGATCCACGTCGTGTAATTATTGGGCAGCGCTGCCTTATGCACGAGTATCGACTCGCAATAAAGTTGGTTGCGTGGGTTGGAGGGGGCGATAGTGACAGCGCCGGACGCGGAGTTGGTGACGGTCACGATGGGGGATGGTGAATGGACAATGGCGGTGACGGGGGTGGTGTGGGATGGGGATAGCGGAGGGGTTGTGTGGCCAAGGTGGTGACGTAGGTGCGGGGGCGGGACCAGCGATGGCAATGAAGGAGATGTTGGATTGACTGGTTGATTGATCGATTCGTGTTTCTGGGCGCGTCAACTACTTAGGTCATTAGTCCCGTTAATGCAGTGCGTTTTCTCTCGGGAGGTGGCGATGATCTTTCCCCCGCTGGATGGCGAGATCTGGCGCCGACCTACCGTCGACTAGCGGGGTTTTCCCCTCAACCATGTAGGAGATATTGAAGGCAGTTGCGGTGGTGGTGGTGGTGGGGGATGGATGTGAAGTTGTCGTTGGCGTTGGCAGTGGGGGTGGGGATAGCGGAGGCGTTGGTGGCGGTAGCGTTGGCGTGCGTGTGGGTGCGAGGGCTGAACCGGGGCTGGCGATCTGAGGCAATGGCAGAGCGGCGGCGTTGGTGACAGCGGTGGCGGAGTGGGGGGCGGGCGCGCGGGCGGGACCGGCGTTGGCGTGGGCGGCAGCAGTCGTTGCGGGAGGGCATGCATTTTGCAGAGATCATCTATCTTCATCGCGTGCCTCCAGGGACAGGACAATTTTGGTCCCCGCTGTCACCCGCGGCCTTCGCGCCGCCCGTACCTGCCCGCCGGGCGCCTCGCCTCCGCGCCGCTGGCTGCGCCACCTCCCTCTGGAAATGCACGAATCGAGAGTGACCATTAAAGTCCCGCTAGGGATTCTCCCATATCTGATGCAGTGGTTCGGCTTGTTTAGGGAAGTGCAGGTGTTGCGTTGAATGATGAGAGTCGTGAGCGAAGTTGAGATTCGCATTGCGTGCGTGTGCTTTCGAAGAACTACTCGAGAAAAAACATCAACGAATATTAATTGGTCAACAGGCCAATGCAGTATTCTGTCATTGAAATAATTCACTGAGTTTATTGCGTTGAACAATGTAAATTGAAATTATTCCAACATCAAATTCAATCTAAAAGTATACCATCTGAAAATTGTGACGTACTTTCACTTTAAATAGGAATTTAAAGTGCTTTCCATCGAGAATTTTAAGTATCAAATCTATGAATTTGACATATTTGATAACAATTCAAATCGTTGAGATATATTTAATCGTAAAACATGGAACATTAAAAATGTAAACATAGAGCGAATTTCTTTAAAAAATACATTTTTTAAGAATAAGTTTTTAAAGCCCAATATACTCTGAAAACAAAGGAATTTCGAATTGACATTCATGAAATATTCTAATAAGTTAGTAAAGGAAGGTGCCAATTTCCATCAAGAAAATGTGGAGACGGCATGGATGTAGAATGCGGCAACTAGAAGGAAGATTCCTGTCAACACCCAAATTCTGAAATTATAGTAGTAGCGGTTTTGATGGTTGAGGCCGAAACGGAGGCGATAGTATTCTGTTAATGACCTCAGTGATGCTTGTTGCAACGTCCCCACAACACGAAAATGTTAGGTCGGCGAAGATGTAGAATGCGGCATCTCCAATAAAAACAGCCAACACCCAAAGCTGCCAACACCCAAATTCTGAAATGAAAAAAAATAATAACAGTAGTGATATTGATGGTAGAGGCGGAAACGGAGGCGATGGGTTCTGTTAATGACCTCGGTCATGCTCGCTGCAACGTCCCTACAACTCAAAAATGTGGGGACAGCGTACATGTCGAATGCGGCATCTCCAAGGAAGACAGCTGCCAACACCCAAATTCTGAAACGAAAAACTTCTGTAGTAGCGATATTGCTGAGAGAGGCGGAAACGGAGGCGATGGTGTCGTGTTAATGACCTCGGCGGTGGTGTTGGGGTTGGAGTCGCTGCCGGAGGTGGTGGCGGCGGCGGCGGTGGTGTCCCCGGGCAGTCATCCCGCTGGCGGCGGCGTCCGCATTCAATAAATCCAAGCGGCATGCGCGCCATTAAGCTCAAGTATCAAACATTCAGCCGCCGGCAGCCACCCGCGCCCGCCGCCTGCAGGGCTTTTTCCGAAGGGACGCGCCGCTCTCCTCTGACGCCGCAGACTCCCGCTCGGCTTCCTCGCGCCACTCACGTTGATCTCAGGCTCTTCTCTACCCTTATCTTTACTGCCGACGGAAAATGTTGGCGGATCAAGGTCATGCCACCGCCGCCTCCTACAACACCGCCACCGCAAACGAAACTAACCCGTTGCTGGAAAATCATCACCACCATCACCGCGATCACTGACTTCATTACCGTGATCACTGACTCATTTGTCATCTCAATCATCGCCATTGCAGTTTCTATTTTCTTTTTACTTTCTCGGTGTATTGTGTACTAGTAAAGAAAAAGTATTGTAATTCTGTAGCGGAAAGTGACAATTTTTCGTCCCGTATAGTGGAGCCCTGATATATAAAATCCTGTATAGTGGAGCCCTGATATCAAAAATGTGGATTATCTTGTTGCTATGTGTAGTAAAGTACTTCCGTTTCATCTCATGTAGTCGCAATCCACGTTTTGTGGGTCCTTGAAGCCGAGTATATATGGTCCAAGGCATAATGTCTGTCTTCTGTCTCAACGCTAGCACCTAAATCGATCAGACGATTTTCTCCAAAATTGATATCCCCCGATGTTTCGGGCCGATCTCGAGGACCTTCCAATTTGAAACTGATATTTTGATTTTTAAGGGTTCTTTACAAGAAGCCTTAACATTGTCAACCTTTATTTTTTTTCAAAAACACTCCTAAAGAAAAAATATTTCTTTCTTTTCTCGAATAGAACCAAGAACGTTTAAAAAACATGAATGTTTCAATGCTGCCATAGTGCTCGCCTTTCACCACTGGGACCGGGGTTTAATTCCAGGTCGATTCATGTGGAGTTGGAGGTGGACAACGTGGGTTTGCGGTAGTTTTTCTCTTGTTTCTCCCGCCTCTCATTCCGCCGTGAATTTATATTATTCATGCCAGATGTTTGTAATCATTTACCTATCAAATTAATTATCCACACGAAGTATGGCCATTAGGCATAGGCACTGACTAATGTTAGTGCTATTGTATATTATAATCAATGAAGGATATAAGTCTGTTACTTCCATCACCAACTCTTTCTCGCCACCTTCACCACTGCCATCTCTACAGCATGAGAGACCGTAAGAGAGCTATCTTCATTCCAAGTCAACACTCCCTTGGCGCTTGTATTGTTTCTCAAAAAATGCCTATGTTTGAAGAAGTTCCTTGTTGAGATCAGTCCTCCGTGCGTCCTTTTATTACCCTTTCCAGCTCCTCCCCCTCCGAGATTCGTGTCCTTATATCTCAACGGGTGGGGGAAACACCTTTAGCGATTCTTTGAGATCCTGAGTGACCGATCACAAGATTAATTTTTGTTGGAAGGCTGACACGACGTTTTGCGCAATTATGTGCTTATTCAGAGATATATCCCTGTCATCGTTTAGTTGAGAACGTGCTGCATCGATACATTGCCTGGGATCAAAATATACCGAATTCAATACCTGCCGTAGTTATGGAGATTTTATTTCGTGTGTGTGTGTGTGATTTCGCATTGCCCGTGATTTTCTGGCAGTGAGTTTGAGAAGCCAACAAATGTGTGTAATTTGCTCGCTAAATATTTCTTCGAGAATATTAGGTAATTACGTGTCTTAAAAAAACGCCCTGGTAATAGAAAAATTGTTAATTAAAATTAGTATGATGTTTTACATTTCAGAAGACATTTCTTGAACACAGTCGAATTGGGGAACTTTGCCAGAACCAATGTAATTGTTTCATAATTATGTTGATTATCGTTCAGAATGTCTGATTCTCTATTTTCTCTCGTGCAACAGTAGATATTCCTCTTCGTACCTGACCTTTCCCATCCGACCCCTTACCTACTACCACAAAGCGACGTGTCGGTCCTCACCAACCTGCCCTTGTACACACATTTTCGGACCTTCGACAACGCCGTCCTTTCGTTGATTTTAACATCGCCTCGATTCTTCCACTATTGCTGCCATCGTCCTCTAGTCTACAATCGTCACACCGTCTGGAAGCGACTCACGTTCCCTAATCCCCGATGGGGGATCCGTTACGTCTCACAGTATACACTGTCTCCACCACAATGGACCGGATTGGGTGGTTCAGGGTATCAACTGATGTCACTGTAGTGGTGCTGACCGGGAGGTCCTAGCGTTCGAATCTCGAAGGATCAAAGTCCGAATTCGAAGGATTTTTTGACACTGATTCCTCTCCCCGTTTTCATAATCACCACCGCCTCCGCCGCCGTTACAGACAACTGTCAGCGGACTTCCACCCTTGCAGTGTCTTATTGCTGCTAACGTCACCACAGCTATCATCAGCCTCAGTTTTCCACATCGGTATGCCCTTTCACAACTTTATCAAATTTTCCCTTCAGCGTGTAATTCCACTTCTTCTCTACCCTCCTCCCACGCCTCCACCTGACTCCCAGTTTTGGCGCCCTCGCCATTGATGACGTTCTCATAATCACCACCGCAGCCGTCTCCTCCACCGCCGCCTCCTCTGCGAGGGGTGGCACGCAGCCATGGTGATGGAGCGGCCCTCTGCGCCCGTTAAATCAACGCTTGGCCCTCCCGCCCCCGCAGGGAGGGGTGGTGGGGGCGGGGCGGGGGCGGGGCGGTCGGCAAAGCGAACGAGCCTCAGAGGGGCGGCAAAATGCTGAACGTAGCATTACTCCTAATCTGCCGAAATTTGTGGGCGCGGGTGCAATTTGGCTCTTTTCGAGCTGCGAGAGTCTCTGGGGAGAGAAGGGTCAGCCCACTTCGTTCTTTGAGCTTTTAATTTGCGATTTGTAAACTACCCTCGAGAAGTACGAACTTTTTAGAAACGTTTGTTTTAGTGTGTTGTGAATCTGTGGTGGTTTAAATTAATTTTGCCGGAAATATAGGTAAATATTTTAAATTTGTGGTGGATTGTGACTACTGATTAGATCCTGATCTCATGCAAACATACAAATATTTTCTCACTGAATGTTAATTGTTCTACCTGAATGAGACTGATGAACGGGAATGACTTAACAGGAGTGTCTCGCGCGTTTTTCTTCCTTTAAGTGTTCAGTTTCCTCCAAGTTACTAATGATTCACATAAAATACTAGTGTGTAGAAACTCATAGAATCTTCCTGCACCTGCATGTCTTATCTTCTGCTTTATGGCTTATGATAAACGTACGTATTTTGCATGATAATGACCTTTGTAATTGTCGAATACAGAATAATAGCAAATATTCGGCTGAAAGTGTTGTAATTTTTAATGCTTTCACTGGTCGAATACTGCCAGTAATCGCCATTTCCCCAGAAGAGCAGCTGCTACTAAACTTAATCAATGCAAACTTCCCTATTACTCGTCAGTTGCTCTGCTAGTATAAATGAAGCTGAAGACTGGACTGCTTCAATGGCTACACCGTTGTATACTGTGTGGTTAGTTAACTCGGCCTGTGTGTACGAATGTGTGACTAGTAAACTCGTTGTTTAAAGTGCAGTCTTTGTCATTATTGAACTTTCGCACTAGATTTACAGGCTACGTATCAACACAGTATTCCCTGAGCTTGACGAGACAACGTTCACGCCCGACGAATAACTCGTAAAGTCGCCTAGTAGTGAAGGCAAAACTTGACTCTCGTGATGCAAGAACCACTTCAAATTCAGTTGCAATTTTTATTTCAAACCTGCAATTAATAACATAATTTATACATAAAAAATGTGTTTTAGTAGAAAATTGGCCATAATCTTGCGCAAAATATTTAAATTCAATAAACACAAAACATAGAGATGAATGGCGCGCTGTTGGAACTGTTTTCAATTATGCTTGCAGTCTTGCTTTCAGTTACGCAATGCATGTAAGAAAATAGAATAAATACAACGTCTGATTGGCTGCCGTGATAAGCATAACGTGATGCTCACTGAATTGATTAGTGTGGCTTTGAGCATCATCAGTCACGATGAGTTAAAGTTATCTCGGCCAGAGAATTTTCCATTATCTTCACTATTGTGGCAGCCAACGTGTTTGATTATTTTCATACAATCAGTTCGATGTAATGCAAGTGACAATAAAGTGTTCATCTACATCAATATCAGTTTTTTCTTTCTTCAGTGGTACCAACTTCAGTTTTTTCTTTCTTCAGTTCTTCAGTGATGATGTGGAAGCGGGTGGTTGATTGGCCACTGAGTGTGAAACACGTGATGTAAACGTGTGTCGGTGTGCCCGCAGGTTCCACAACGGGCCGCGCCGGCTGAGCGAGCTGATGCGCGAGTCGATGGCCGTGGACCCGGTGGCGCCGGTGCTGTGGGAGCCGCACCTCACGGCGCTGGACCGGCGCGTCAAGATCGTCCTGCAGGCCGTGCGCGACTGCCTGGCCAAGGAGGACAACGTGGACGCCGTGGTGCAGAACGACCCTCACGTAGCGGCCCGCGTGCCGCCGCCGCGGGGAGCCGATCGCGCCCGACCACAGCCGAGCGCCGCCGATCGTAGCCGAACGTCACCGCGTCGTCGTCCGAAGGGCCGTGTGGCCCTCGTAGCACGACCGTCGGGCCACGCCCACCAGCCCGGGTCTTCAGACATTCGCTTCTTCATTTTCCTAAGCTTATGTGGCAGCTTTTTGAAACAAAAGAAAGCAGTGTTTGTGTCTCCTACAATGTCGTTCCTGCGTGCCTAATTTTTTTGTCGATGGACGATGTTGACCCATTAAGCTAGCTGGTACGCGACAACTGGCCTATTTCGTATGTACTTTGATGTTAACTACTCGCTTATAATTGTAACTGAAATTGTTTGTGGAAAAATTACATACGAACTCTAACGGCTAACTAATCGGCTCCCCCATTTGCTGGTTTTCTGGACGGTATTTCCGTGTTTGAAACCAAATAACCCGACTAATGACACTGTTTTGAAGTGGCTTGCCTTCTGAATGAATGGACATTGAATTCGGCTAAGAATTTTTGTGTGGGTGAGTGCTTTTGATAGAGAGTACTGTTTTTGCGTAAAACATGAATTTTTGCTGTATAAATTTATATATGAGGAAATGAAACATACCTAAGATTTTGAGAAATCAGAAGACGACTGCAAAATGTGACAGTTGTTCGTGGATAGGTGGTTATATACGTTTCAGAATTTGGACACTTCCACCTTCCACATAAAAATTGTCAACTTCGTTCCCTGGCATTAGCAACAGCATTGGCTTCAACGGAGTGATTTTGGGATCCCAAGAGACGTTGAAATATATGCTCTGTGGCCTGTCCAGATGTTTTTTTCAAATGACCCACATGAAGTACTTTTTTCGAAAAATTGGAGCGTTGCCAAGTCGTATTAATGTTGCTAGTGAGTAAATCTATCACTGATCAGTCCAGGGTGTGTGACCATGCCATGCTTCACATGTGCACTCTATCGGAATAATTCATAATTTAAAGTGTTGAGTGCTTAGCGCGGGCTAAACGTGCGTTAACTCCTACATAGGGAGTTTGTTCTTAAATCTATTAAGCTAAGTATTTTGTTGGATAGCTAGATTGTATGGGCAATATTTTTAAACGAGAATTTCAAAGTATTTTTGTGCCTCTTATTATCACGATAGTGAATTGGAAATTTATGTTAATGATACGCAATTCCTACATATCGACGTCCAGTTACTTCTTAGGAAATTTTAATTGATACAAATATATTGGCTTTGCCATGCCAAAATGGGGATGAGGAAGGGTCTTAAAACATCAGGTTTTCTCATATGGCTATCAAGGTGTAACATTATTTCTTCAACTCATGTTTTTTTAATGATACAATATCACGAATTCGCACTATTTCACAAATTCACAGGTTCAAAAACAATTCTAAGAGATCAATTATTATAACTTGCCCAGACGATTTGTAATTTGAAATTTTATTAAGTTTAAAAAACACAATATTTCTTGAAGGAATAATACACAGTGACGAGTTCTGGTAGAATGGCGTGATAATCAACCTGCTGGAGTGAACTCAGCTGTGCCGTAACGTGGGGAAATTCACTATTCGTTCTAAGCAAGCGGGAGTGATGATGAGGGGGGGTGACGGCCTGGAAGGCGGCGTTTGCGGGGTGGGAATGGGGGAGGCTGCGTGGTCACGAAACCGCGTTAACGTCCGTCCAATGGCAGCTGGCGCTGGCTGCGTCGCGCCGCGAGGGCGTCGGAGAGCGCCGTTGCGGAAAATGGAGTCTGCGGTCGCCCATGCGCACGCGATGGTCGCATGCGACTGAAGCATGGGCGCGCGCGCCTAAGCGGGTGGGCGGTCGCAGAGCGTAGTCTTTCCGAGCAGCTTGCACTCCCAGAACCCTCTGGGAACAAGAATTCGGGGAAGAACGCACCAGCGCGGGTAGACTGCTTGAAGGGTGTGCCCCAAGGGTCAGTGATGAGACACGTTTCCGAGCAACGCTTCTCGCGAGGATATGATATCTAAAATTAGACTTCTAAATTCAACATCGTTTCTATATTCTTCTTGCTTTAAGAAATTCGTAAATGCCTTTGCATTACAAAATTTGTGAATTAATTGACTTGTTTGATAAGGTAGGGCCGAGAAAATGCAATGTTGATATTCAAAGAAACACAGTTTTATTTTTTAAGTTTTGTTTGATTTTTTGCTTTGGTTAATTTGTACTATATTAAAAGTAACATGTATGTTTCGTTTCACGAAAATACATAGAAAAATAATCATTCACTAATGAAAACAGCAACTAGTATTTCAAATTTTGTTTACGAATTCGTTTGATTTGCGACACAGCAGTAATGAAAATATTGGTTCTACCGAACTCGTCTTTTCCCATATTAATGCGTAAATTTTACATTACTCGGATAATAAACTGTCCATCAATGTAATAAAGCATGTGTTTATTTTTATTGTTTAAAGGAATAATAAACAATAAATGTATGTAAAATATGATAATTTTTTGTGTAATGACTGTCAATGAAGTTTAAGGAAAATTCAAACTTTAAAAGAAATTCTAATTCACAATTCCATTTTGGGTAAAAACAATAGTTACATTTGTTTGAGAAATGAAATGCTCCTAATTACATTCGTTAATATGGTTTTGGCAATAGTGATTTCGATTTTACATTTTTTAATCTTATTGAGAGTATCTTTTGCTAGCTTAGCTAGCACGACTAGCTTAGTCATCTGTTACTTCAAAATTATGCATTTCATTAGAAGATGCTGGAATCCCCTATTTCTTCAGCCAATAAACTTACTCTTTAGTAATACACTTAAAAAACGTCACAAAGTGCAGTTACTTTTTATTTTAATTACTCTTCAAAGTTTAGTTATGTAACTGTTTTTAGAAAATAAGAATCCTATTTTAATTGACAAACAATTGGAAGTGACTGGACAATGAAAATGTCAATTGTAGTTACAACTTTAATTAAATATTTGTTTGCATGCACTTGGGTTTCACCTGTATCTATATTCAAGAAAACCATATTTACTCTAATTTTATTATGTTGATTATATATATTAGAATATTTTAAGTTAAGATAAAATGATGATGTATAATGAGGTATTTAAAAAGGCTCTGTGATATATATCAATATTTTGTTAGATCTGTGGAAATTGTATAAAACAGAGTTTCAGTAAACTACTCTAGCTTTGGTATGAAATACGCAAATATGAAAATCAATTTTCCTGATTTTAAATAAATCTAAGAGTTACTATTTTGACATGACTAATTCTGACATCATATTCTGAAACTCTGATTTGCAATCAGATTTATTTAATATTTTTAGGCAAAATTATAATGTTTAATTGTTCAGTAATACCAATATGTGAATACATTCACAGTCAGAGCTTGAAATATTTCGCTGTTGCTAATTGGAAAAATAATACATATCATATCCACATCTACTTTCTGTTCAGAAAACATTAAGTCATATTTAATGTCTAGTCATGAGAATGAAGGGAAAAAACAATATAGAGTCAATTTATTTCAGTTGCTGGGTTTTGAGGACAATGAAGTTACGAATAATTATATATTTGTATGGAATTAAATTTGAAACACAATTATGTAATTTCTCTTGTATTTAATACAATCATGGGAACTACTGGAACAATTTCTTCAGGTCATAGGGGATAAAATATTCTGTTTTAAAAGCAGAAAGAACTGTTGGGACTAGTCCACAGTCAGCCAAATCAAAGCACTGTATTTTAATATATATTAAAGTCAGTTCTAGAAGGCACATCTGTGATCTCTTGTTTTTTATAATTGAGAGGGATATTTTCTGTTCTATTACATTGTTCATAATATTTTTATTCCAGGGTGTATCATATCGTTTACAATTTAAGGAAATGACTTCAAACTGTTTTTCAAATATTATTTTGTTAGTATTAAATACACTCTATAAATTAATTATTCAACATAATCATGATGCCTTTTAGTTTTATTAAGTGACGGACTGGAGCAAAATTATTTTGGAAAAATGCTGTTGTAATGAAAAATAATATCTAAATTAGCCATAAAGTGACATGATGAATGCTATTATAATGTGGCTATGAAGTTACATTTTATAAACGTTAATTATCTTGTAAAGATAATCTTTAATATGTGAATCAAAATATTTGTAAAATGTGTAGATGAATACAAAACTTGTAATTAGATTAATATATAATGAACTGTATAAATGAATTATTGTAAATGTGTGTACATTGTACTGCTAATTGAGGAGGCTAATTGTGCCACTGTGATTGAATTAAATATCATGACATGAATTTTTGGTTTTGCATCTGTTCCTCCACCAACAAGAAACTTTATTCCTATGCACATCACAAAATATCCACAATTTGTTATTAATGTATTTTCTCAAACTTAAGTATGACTATTACGTTCGTAAACCCAAACTGTGGAAAAGTGTTAGGGAAAGTGAGTCCAATAAATATATTTTTCTTATGTCCAACTCATGTGATTATTGGTAAGGAAGAATTGATTTAAACTTGAACCTATCCCAGCTGCATGTCAGCAAAAGGTTATCAAAGTTTCCTGTTAGTGAGATTCATGTTACATGAACCACTTTTTCTTTCATTAATAACATATTTTGACTGTGTAAATGTAAACATAACATTCTTCTATGAAACAAAGTTATGAAAGTTTTTGAAACTTTTAGGTGAAATTTCTTCTGCGCACAAAGATGAGAAAATAAGCAAATCAATGTCATAGAACTGAGATTATGAACTTTCATAACATAACTCCAATAAAGAGCTGTCCAACATTTTGAATGATTAAACTAATGGTAATTGTGTCTTTAATAATTGTTCATTTTTATTAATGTTCTCTTTGATGTTTCTCTAATGTTGCAAGTTACTTTTATATCTATTTCGTGTTGCTAAATAGATCTTTCAGAACAGAAACAAAACATTTGAATTAATTTTGTTAGTATAACGTCCATGTTTTAGATGAAATCAGAATCGTTACATAAAGAAAGGGAGATTTAAGATAACTGGACCGGTTAGGTTAAGTGGTCCATGCTTTTAAATGTTGGTGTTGTGGTGGAAAGTGTTTCCTGCCTGTTCCTCTGGATGGCATTCGTAGAATAACAGGGCTGATAACACAGGTCTGCAAAACAGTTTTTTTCAGCTGCATGGGATATTTTTGCTGAACTATGTCTTAAAGGTCACATATTGTAAAAATGACTTCCAGAGCATTCCGTCACATATAGAATATTTTGCAAAAGAAATATATATATATATATATATATATATATATATATATATATACATAGATAATAAAAACGCTTACTTTTTTACAGTGAACTAAATATATTTATTTTCTTACAAGTAATCTATTTTTTTATTATATTTATACATAAATGTAGGTCTATTCTTTTTTCTTGTGAAACCTTTTCTTTTTTTCTTTTATGATTTTCCTTACTCGTTTCCAGTTTCCTTCTTTGGTTTCTCGATAGAGCATCCAACAGTAGTCAGCTAACATATTGACATCCCATTTTCCTTGGAAATGTTTCTCAAAATCAAAGTCATCCTGATGAAATCTTTCACTGACATCCTGAAATGGACTTTTAAGCTCATCGTACATTCTTGAACTTCTTACGCTGCCACTATGCGTTGTACAATGGTTTTGTAGGCAAGGTCCTTAGTATTTCCCAAAAACTTGTGCACTACAGTCTTCCCAACAGGCGAGAGGTGGACGTATCGAAGTAGAGACGATATGTGGATGTTATGTTGAAAGGAAGAGGTTTATAGTCTGGTGATTTGGACGGACGTTTTGAATGTTGAAATTGGAAATACGGAGTGGATACATTGCAGAGTTGGAAGCTTCGGATTATAAACGTGAGACAATTTATGAATGTGAACGGGTTTTGGAATGCGGAAGCATGAATGAACTGTGATACAGAACTGTTAAGTTCTACGAAGTTTTTTTTCTTTACCTTTTCTTTATGGTCATATTTTTATTGATTTGGGTTGTTGTTATAATAAATTTTCTTGTTCATTTTCAACCTTGAAATTGTTTTGTAAATATAATTGAACGGTAAGTTGCCACCATTCAGGTCTGCGGAACATGCCTTTGAATCATCGGCCCTCATAAATAAATAGATTTTTTTTAAAATAATGAACGTGATTCACTAGCAAACGTAAAAACTAGCAATTAGATTAAAAAACGGATGTCACCAGTGAACTCGCCATGTATTTTCAGTCTGAGACGTTGAATTTCAGAGGATTCGAGATTCCGTCCAAAATCGCCGTAAAAAAAATTGGCCAAAACTAGTTGAATCCGTATTTTGCGAATTTCTGGAAAAGTAAAATTTTGATTAAAATCCGGATTTCTCCATTGAACTCGCCATAAAATCCCTGGATGAGGCGTTGGAATTCAGAGGATACGAGATCCCGTCAAAAATTGACAATTTTCGTCAATCCATGGATCGCTCATTCATTTGAAAAAGCCGAAAATCCAAAATTTCGTCGATTCTTGGATCAACGAAAATTGTCGATTTGCGACGGAATCACAAATCCGCTGAAAATCAATTTCCAGCCCGGAATCGCATTGCGAGTTCACTGGTGAAATCCGTTTTTCAAACAGATTATTAGTTTTCCAGTTTTTAAAATTGTGTCTCAGGGCTCATTTCTCGTCCAAATGCAGTAAATAATGGACTTTTTCAACACTATATTCAAATTTTAAATGGTATTTTACTTCCTGAATAGAAATATCATAATTCTGCATAAAAGTGAATTTTCTGCCCATTATTTAGACAAACTAAAATTGCAAAATTTCGTCGATCGACGAAAATTGGTGAATTTGGATAGAAACTCGAATCCTCGAAAAATCAACGTCACAGCACCGAAACACATGGCAAGTTCACGGGTGAAATCCGTTTTTCAAACAGATAGTTTTCCAGAATTTCGTGAAAAACTGAACAGGCCACTTTTGGTCATTAAAAAAATGCATTTCAGGGCTCATTTCTTGTCCAAATGCGGTAAATAATGAACATTTTAATCTCTATACAAAAGTTTGAAATCGTATTATACTTCCTGAACAGTAGCTTGCATATTTTCGCAGAAAAGTACATTTACTCGCCGATCTTTTGTGCAAGCCAAAAACGCGAAATTTCGTCGATCGATCGACGAAAATTCTCGATTTTGGACGGAAATTCGAAGCCGCTGAAAAATAATATCGTATCCCAGGATCGCAGGGCGAGTTCACTGGTGAAATACGTTTTTCAAAAAATAGATAATTTCCCACACATTCGCGAAAAAATTAACCGGTCACTTTTAGTCATTTTTTAAAAAATGCGTTTCAGGGCCCATTTGTCGTCCAAATGCGGTAAGTAATGGAATATTTTAACTCTATATTTAAGTTTGAAATCGATATTTACTTCCTGATTAGAAGTAGTATGCGACTTTCGCCTCAGAGTGCATTTTCAGATCATTCATTTGTGCAAGCCAAAAACGCGAAATTTCATCGATCCATCGATCGACGAAAATTGTCGTTCCTTCCTTGGATCGAGAAAAATTGTCGATTTTGGACTGAGTTCCGAATTTGCTGAAAATCAGTATCCCAGCTCAGAATCGCTGGGCGAGTTCCCTGGTGAAATTCGTTTTTCAAACAAATAGTTACTTTTTCAGATATTTGCGAAAAACTGAACCGGACACTTTGGAAATTTAAAAAATGCGTTTCAGGTCTCATTTCTCGCCCAAATGCGGTAAAAAAAGAAATTTTTTAACTCTAATTTAAAGTTTTAAATCTCATTATAATTAAATCTCATTATTAAACAAATACGCAAAATTACGTCGATCCGTGGATTGACAAAAACCGTCGTTAAATGGATCGACATTCCATGGATTGACGATCCATGAATCGACGAAAATTGTTTATTTTGCACAGAATTTCGAATCCGCGACCAAAATTGTAGATAAATGGATCAACGTTCCATGGATCGTCAATCTTCGAAAAACTCAAACGGACACTTTTGGTTATTTTTTAGGGCTCTTTTCTCGTCCAAATGCGGTAAATAATATGATTTTGTTACTCTATATTGTGATATACCAATATATCATATATTTAGACAGTAACATTTGCTGTAATTGGCTTGGGTTCAAAGGATATGCAAATGGGAATATACAGCCTTAGCAACGCCGGCGTAGCGGTTGGCAAGGTCAATAAACTGCATTCAGGCCTTGAACATGTGGGGGCGCTGGCTAGACAGAAATTTAAGATAATTTGGGATTGGTTTAGAAAGGAATGACTATCGAGTGCGTGGCTACTTGATTTGGTAAGAAATGGATGGATTGGCTAAGGGAGAATAGACTGTCAACTCCTGAGAATAGACTGTCGAAGTTTGTCGTTTTGTTTAAAAAATAAGAATGAAGGATGGATACCGAGGCTTGGAGGGCTAAAAACGGAGGAGTAAATGACATTCTGATAGAGGCCGTCGAGTGGTGTGGATCGCTCGCGAGTTTAATATTAGGGGAGTGGGACTTGTAAGTTTGTCGTCAGGATCATTGGTTTTCGGACACTGAAAGTTGATGCGCAGCATTTAAATTCGCTTGGGACTTTAAAAGTTTTTTATATTGCGGTGTGTTTATTTTGAAGTTTGAACTTAAATGTTTTACCACGTAGTTGGGGAGAACTAGGAACTGTGAATATTAATTAAGTAAGAACCGGTAGATATTCGGGGCTGTGAGGGCTGGATTCGTCGGCAGCGTCGCAAGATTACAAGAGAGAAGCTGGACTTGGGATAATCATCACTCAAGTGAGAAGATATTGCGGGGCGCCGTCGGTCAAGATTACGTTAGATACGTACTGCAGTACAAAGGTTTTCTTTTAAACGAGGTCATGACCTAAAGGCAGAATAATTGTCCATACAAGTCAATAAATTGTTAAAATTTTCTTTTGGAAATGAAAAGATGATTTTCATTTAGTCAATCACAACTGATAAGTAGTCAGAGTTATATTTAATTATTCTTTTCAGATATCTCGCCATACAGTATGGTTGGCAGATCAAATAATCGGCTATCTAGGCGATAGTGATTATCCATTACGTGACCCATTGACCCAGCTAGCCGGACATTTATCCATTCGTTAAGATTAGCTGTGGAGGCATTGGTTTTAATTATCAATTATCATTACCTGTTCCTGGCGCCCATATTTTTCTATAAATTCGGAACGGGACAAGAATATCACAGTCCTAAGTTAAATGATGTACATTAAAACGGCACGATTTCGTAATAATTTATGACGAGACTTTGTTGGTACATTTCAATGTCAAAGTTTGAAATCGTATTTTCCTTCTTGAATTGAATTAGAGTATTGTCCCAGAAAAGTAAACTTTCTGTTCATTTTTTCGCAAGTCAAAAACGCGAAACTTAGTCGAAACACGGATCAACGAAAATTTTCGCTCCATGGATCGACGCTCCATAGAGTGTCGATCTTTGGATCATCAAAAATTGTCGATCCGTTTATCCTCGATCGTCGAAACACTGAAAAGGACACTTTTCGTTATTTTTTGAAAATGCTTCTCAGGGCTCATTTCTCGTTTAAATGCGGTCAATTCTAGGATTTTTGTACACTATATTAAAGATTGAAATTGTATTTTCGTTCTTGAATAGAATTAGTTTGCGTATTTTCCCAGAAAAGTGCATTTTCTGCCCATTTTTTGCGCAAGCCAAAAATGCGAAATATCGTCGAAACGTGGATCATCGAAAATTGTCGATCCGTTAATCAACGTTCCATGGATTGTCGATCCTTGGAGAATCGAAAAATGTCGAACCGTTGATCGTCAATCGTCGAACAACTGAAACAGCCATTTTTCGTTATTTTGTGAAAATGATTCTCAGGGCTAATTTCTCGCTTAAATGCGGTAAATTCTAGAATTTTTTACTCCAAATTAAAGTTTAAATTGAATTTTCGTTCTTGAATAGAGTTAGTTTGCGTATTTTCCCACAAAAGTGCATTTTGCCAATTTTTTGCGATAGACAAAAACGCGAAATTTCGTCGAAGAGTGGATCATCGAAAATTGTCGATCCGTGCATGGACGTTCTATAGATTGTCGCTCTTTGTATCATCGAAAATTGTCGATCCGTTTATCGTCGTCGAGAAACTGAAAGGACACTTTTCGATATTTTTTCAAAATTATTCTTAGGGCTAATTTCTCGTTTAAATAAGGTGAATACTAGGACTTTTTACGTTATATTAAAGTTTAAAATTCCATTTTCCTTTTTGAATAGAATAAGTTTGCGTATTTTTCCACAAAAGTGCATTTTCTGCCCATTTTTTGCGCAATACAAAAACGCGAATTTTCCTCAAAACATAAATCATCGACAATTGTCGTTTCGTGGATCGTCGTTCCATAGATTGTCGATTCTTGGATCATCGAAAATTGTCGATCTCTTTATCGTCGATTGTCGAAAAACTGAAACGCCTACTTTTCGTCATTTTTTGAAAATGATTCTCAGGGCTAATTTCTCGTTTAAATGCGGTAAATTCTAGGATTTATTTACTCTATATTAAAGTTTGTAATCGTATTTTCGTCCTTGAATAGGATTAGTTAGTGTATTTTCCCAGAAAAGTGCATTTTTGGCCATTTTGTGCGCAAGCCAAAAACGCAAAATTTCGAATATTGTCGATCTGCAGATCGACGTTCCAAGGAATGTCGATCATTGGAGCATCGAAAATTGTCGATCCATTTATCATCGATCGTCGAAAACTTAAAAGAGCACTTTTCGTTTTTTTGAAAATGCTTCTCAGGGCTCATTTCCCGATTCAATGCCGTAAATTCTAGGATTTTTTTATTCCAAATTAAAGTTTAAATTGAATTGTTTTTTCTTGAATTGAATTACTTTGCGTATTTTCCCATAAAAGTATATTTTGCCCATTTTTGCGATAGACAAAAACGCGAAAATTGGTCGAAACGTGGATGATCGAAAATTGTCGATCCGTGCATCGACGTTCCATGGATTGTCGGTCCTTATATCATTGAAAATTGTCGATCCGTTTAAGTCGATCATCGGAAAACTGAAACGACCACTTTTCGTAATTTTTTTAAAATGTTTCTCAGTGCTCATTTCTCGATTAAACGCGGTAAATTCTGGGATTTTTACTTTATGTTAAAGTTTCAAATTGCATTTTCGTTCTTGATTAGAATTAGTTTATTTTCCAACAAAAGTGCATTTCCTGCACATATTTTGGCAAGCCAAAAAGGCGAAATATTGTCGAAACGTGGATCATCGAAAATTGTCCATCCGTGGGTCGACGTTTCATGGATTATCGATCATTGGAGCATCAAGAAATGACGATCCGTTGATCGCCAATCGTCGAACAACTGAAACAGCCACTTTTTGTTATTTTGTGAAAATGTTTCTCATGGCTAATTTCTCGTTTAAATGCGGTAAATTCAAGGACTTTTTGTTGTAATCATATTTTCGTTCTTGATTAGAATTAGTTTGCGTATTTTTCCAGGAAAGTGCATTTTCAGTCAATTTTTTTGGGCAACCCAAAAACACAAAATTTCGTCGAAACGTCGACCATCGAATAATGTCGTCCCGTAGATCGACGTTCCATGGATTGTCCATCCTTGGATCACCGAAAATTGTCGAACCGGTTATCATCGATCTTCGAAAACTTGATAAAGGCACTTTTGTTATTTTTTCAAAATGCTTCCCACAGCTCGATTCTCAATTAAATGCGGTAAATTCTAGGATTTTTTACTCTATGTTAAAATTTGAAATCGTATTTTCCTTCTTATTTTATTATTTGCGCATTTTCCCAGAAAAGTGCATTTTTCTTCCCATTATTTTCCGCAAGCAAAAACGAAAAATTTCGCCAAAACGTGGATCATCGAAAATTGTCAATCTCCTGGTCGATGTTCCAAGGATTTTCGATCTTTGGAGCATAAAAAATTGTCGATCCATTTATCGTCGATCGTCGAAAACTTAAAAGGACACTCTTCGTTTTTTTTGAAAATTCTTCTCAGGGCTTATTTCTCGATTCAATGCGGTAAATTCTAGGATCTTTTTACTCCAAATTAAAGTTTAAATTGAATTTTTTTCTTGAATAGAATTAATTTGAGTAATTTCCCAGAAAAGTGCGTTTTGCCCATTTTTTACAATAGACAAAAACGCGAAATTTGGTCGGATCGTGGATCATTGAAAATTGTCGATCCGTGCATCGACGTTCCATGGATTGTCGGTCCTTGGAGAATCGAAATATGTCGATCCGTTGATCGTCTGAACAACTGAACAACTGAAACAGCCATTTTTCGTTATTTTTTCAAAATGATTCTAAGGACTAATTTCTCGTTTAACTGCGATAAATTCTAGGATTGATTTACTCTATGTTAAGGATTGGAATCGTATTTTCGTTCTTGAATAGAATTAGTTTGCGTATTTTTCCAAAAAACGCATTTTCTGCCCATTTTTTGCGCAAGCCAAAAACGCGAAATTTCATCTATACGGAGATAATAAAAATAGCGTGGATAATATTTATCCACGTTATTATCCAGTATAATTTCATCTATACGTGGATAATACCACTTTTCGTTATATTTGAAAATTTTATATAGGGCTCATTTCTCGTTTAAATACGTCAAATACAAGGATTTTTTACTCAATATTAAAGTTTGAAATTGTATTTTCGTTCTTGAATAGAATTAGTTTGCGTATATTCCCAGAAAAGGGCATTTTCTGCCTATTTTTTGCCCAAGACAAAGACGCGAAATATCGTTAAACGCGGATTATCGAAAATTGTCCATCCGTGTATCAACGTTCCATGGATTGTCGATCCTTATATCATCGAAAATGGTCGATCCGTTTATCGTCGATTGTCGAAAAACTGAAACGGCCACTTTTAGCTATTTTTTGAAAATGCTTCTCAGGGCTCATTTCTCGTTTAATTGCGGGAAACACTAGGATTTTTTTACACCATATTAAAGTTTGAAATTTTAATTTCGTTCTTGAATAGATTTATTTTGCGTATTATCTCTGAAAAGTGCTATTTCTGCCCATTTTTTGCGCAAGTGAAAAACGCGAAATTTCGTCGGTATATGGATCAGCGAAAATTGTCGATCCGTTGTTCGACGTTCAATGAATTGTCGATTATTGGATCCACGAAATTTGTCGATGAATGGATAAACGTGCCATGGATCGACGAACGTCGATATACTGAAACTGCTACTCTCGGTTATTTTACTTTCCCGTATACGTATGTATACACGGAGTGATATATGTAGTATAGGGAAAGTTATGTAATGCTGCGCGAAAAAATGGCCAATTTTCGGCGGAAAAAAATTAATTGCCGGGCCGTGAAAACGAATAAGTGGATAAAACCAGTTGCTAAATTAAGAAAAAAAATCCTCTATCTCGTGGTGTGGTCAAAATCCATGATTTGTTGCTTCTTTATACTTAAAAATCGATTGACGGCATTCCGTCCGTCTGTCCGTCTGTGGTCAACGCTAGCGCCTAAACCGTTCGGTCGATTTTCTTCAAAATTGATATCCCCCAGTCGATCTGATTCTAGTCGAAGCTTTGTGATTTTGAAAAAGATTCTTTAAAATTTGGGGGTACTTTATATGAAGCCCCCGGGGATTTTCAACTTTTTCTCAAAAACGGCTCCAAATTTTTTCTTTAAATTTCTTGTATGAATAGAGGAAAATACACTTTTTAACATTGCATAGGTCCGATTTTCACGTACTGCTCTGAATTTTCGAAAATTGTGAAAGTTTGAATTTTTTTCGGCGTCTTTCTCCAACTACAAAATTGAAGATAGAGATTTTTTCTTCAAATAAAATTTGTTCTGCATATTGAGTTCTTTAATAAAGGTCATGTAAATGTTTTTCCCAATTTTGGTGCAATAGTTTTCGTGCAATATTGCGTGCAATATGTGCAATTTTAACAAATTACAAAAACAAAATTTTCTCAAAAACTGCTCCAAATTTTTTCTTTAAACTTTTGGTAGGGATAGTGGTAAATGTACTCTATCAATGACATAAAAGCCATTTTGATCTATCGGTTGGTTTTTTCAAAAATTACAAAAATGTAAATTTTTTTACTTGTCTCTCACGTCGTTAATATTTACATTATCGGCGATTTTTTTACATTATTATATTTACGAGTATATATGCTTTAAATAATGTCAAGTAAAGTTTCTCGAAAACACTACCGTTTTCTATGAAAAGTTCGAAAACTGCTCCAAATTTCGGCATTTTCAGAAATGCTCAAACGTCATTTTCTCGTATATGGCTGCAATTTTTTTCTTGAAACTTTTGTAACGGATAGTGCTAATTACACTCTTTAGTATAGCGTAAAGTTTATTTTGAGTTTTTTTTTCAAAAATTATATAAATGTAAATTTTTTGAAAGATCTCTCACATCTTTAATATGCACATTATCCGCAATTTGTAAAGATGATTATATTTGTGAGTGTAAGTGCTTCAAATAACTTCAAATAAAGTATTTTGAAAACTCAAAAATGTTCTGTGAAAATGATCTTCAAATTTCGCATTTTTAGTAGTGCTAAAACGCCATTTTCTCTCAAACGGCACATAATTTTTAAAAGAAAATTGCCATTTACGGCTAGGTTTTTGTGTTCTTTAATATTCTAAAATTAATGTTTCTGTTCTACCAATAGGAAACCGAAAAATTAAGAAAATGACAAAAAATGTACTTTTGGCGATGATAGATGGTAGCTGGCAAGAAAGAGTATGTGGCAATTCCGAATAGCTAGCGAAGACCCAGGAAAATAGAAAACTAATACGGGAAAGTCTGTGCCATTCTGTAGCACCACTAGTTTTGAAATGTTTCTCAGAGTTGTTTTCTCGTCCAAATACGGTAAATAATAGAAATATTTCCTCTATATTATAGTTTGAAATCGTATTTTACTTCCCGAAATGAATTAGTTTGCGTATTTTCCCAGAAATATGCATTTTTGCCCATTCTTTTGTGCAAGACAAAAACGCAAAATTTCGTCGAAACATGGATCATCGAAAATTTTCGATCCGTGAATAGACGTTCCATGAATTGTCGATCGTGGGATCCACGAAAATTGTCGGTCAATGGTTCAACGTTTCATGGATCGTCGATTGTCGAAAAAGTAAAAGAGCCACTTTTGTTTATTTTTCGAAAATGCTTTTCAGGGCTCTTTTCTCGTCGAAACGCGGTGAATAATAGGATCTTTTTACTATACGTTAAAATTTGAAATCGTATTTTTATTCATGAATAGAATTAGTTTGCGAATTTCCCTAGAAAAGTGCATTTTCTGCCCATTTTTTGCGCAAGCCACAAACGCGAAATTTCGTCGAAACGTGGATCATCGAAAATTGTCGATCCGTGGATCTACGTTTCACGGATTGTCGATCTTTGGATCATTGAAAATTGTCGGTCCGTTTATCGTCGATCATCGAAAAACTGAAACGGACACTTTTCGTTATTTTTTTGAAAATGCTTTTCAGGGCTCATTTCTCGTTAAAATGCGGTAAATAATAGGATCTTTTTACTCTATATTAATCTTTGAAATCGTATTTTCGTTCTTGAATGAGTGGTAATTCGCAACAATGAGTGCTAATTCGTATGGGATACACATTTTGCCAATCAGTATTCTTGATATCGCTCGCAAGAAAATAAAAATGGATAGAAAAATACAATAATTAAACATAATATTTAATATTCATCAAAATTACTCGGTTTTTAAACGCATTACTCTTCATTCGCACGTCTTATTTAGCAAAGTGAAATTATATATTCGTTTGACTCAATTGAAGGACGCAATTTAATATAGGTTTTAAATAATTCCTAAAAGATCCATTTTGAAACATAACAAAAGCTCGAAACAAAAAAATGTTGTCGGCCCCGTGGCCGAGATTGCTAAAGCAGTAGTGCCGTAGTGATCTTGGACCGTGGGGTCGAGCCCCGCCTCGGGCATGGTTGTATGTGTTCATCCTTTCACTCCCTATCATCACCATACCGTTTCATCCTCATCCCATAATGTTAAATCTAATAGTGGTGACCTAGTAGTTGATGCGATGTTAAATAACAAAAACAAGAAATATGAAATAATATATAAATTCTAACTTACGTAGCATCCAACTGTCTGGCATCACCATATATTTTACGTTCACAAAATAAAGTCAGAGCGGTTTTTTCATTAGATTATTTTAAAAATACTCATATTTTTTAAAAATTCAGCATGATTTTATTAGAAAATCTGTTTTTGATGAACAGATTTGTTTAAGAAAATATGTATATTCATAATAGTTGTAGGAAGATGTCAAATAATTTTTAATTTTTAAATTTTTGAAAAATCAGGCATTTTAACGAAAATGAGACCTGCACCATTCTCTAAGGCGTTCTTCACCCTAAGGTCCAAATTTAATCAAAACTTTGTGTGCTTTTTTTAAGAAAAAGTGTTTAAATACAATAACCAATTGCCCATGTTTGACACAAGACTTAGCCAAAAATACAAATGTTTTTGAAAAATTGAACATGGCATTATTTTTAGAAGTGTTTCATGAACACATTTCATTAAGAAAAATTATTTCCATATTTGTAGTTGTAGGAAGACGTCGAAAACATTTTGATTTTCTTTTCAATTTTCGAAAAATCAGGGTTTTCAACGTACATGAGACCCACACCATTCTCTTAACCGTTCTTCACACTATCCAATAACGAAGTTTAATCAAAACGCTGAAGCCACTTTTTTTTAAAATTTGGGAAATGTCTCCAGGTCTTTATGAAAAGTATCTTCCAAAATTAAAAATATCGGTTTCAAATTCAAGGGGCCGCGACATTAGCCAGATTGATTGGGAAACATCAATTTGGAGAAAATCGGCTTAACGGTTTAACCGCTAGTTGTTCACAGACAGACGGACGGACAGATGTTTTTCCGTCAATTGATTTTTCGGTATCAGTGACACACAAAACATGGATCCTGGTTACACCACATGTTACAGAAATTTTTCTAAATCTGTCATCTGGATTTATCCCCTTTTTCGTTGCCAGGGCCCTGTAATAAGAGTTTTTCTGTCGAAAATTCGCCGATTTTTCACGCAGGATTACAAAACTGTCTACCGTGATAGTGGTAGCAAGATAGTAAAACGAGTCAAAAACTGTTTACAGATCAAAAAAACAACCCGTTTTCTCGGCGATTATTGGTAACGTCAATTACCCTCTGACAGTGCAGCTATCTATTGACTTTCTTACACGTATTTTTTTGGTGCAATTAGCCTTGAAAATTTACTATTCCTCCTAGCAGCCCTTGTGGAGACCTTGCAGCCAGAGAAGCGTCCAATGTTTCCTGAAAGAGGCTGCTCCGAGACATTATGGCCGTTCTAGCACGGCCACGCGGACAAAAGAGGAACCGCCCGATGAAGCACAACTTTTGAGTTGCCGTAATTTCTCGCCGCGGATATTTTCTTGTCCTCTCCGCCCGACCATTCTTCCGATCTCCGGCTTTCTCCTTTCTCTCTCCCGCTACCAGCCTAAATTCATCCAATGCCTTTCTCAGAGGGTCCTCTCATTTCCAGTGACATTTTAATTAAATAACTCTTTAAGTTGGTTCTCGGATCTCTCAAGTTTTGTCGACCGTAAATTGTGAGCTTTTGAGCAAAATCTGACAGCAGAACATGAAAACTTTGCTAAGTGGGGGAGTTTACAAAAGTGTAAAGGGCTGGAAGGAGGAGGGGAAAGGGAAGAGAGAGCGGGAGCGGTGAGGAGGAAAGGGGGCGGGTGGGTGGCCGCTGCAGCCTCAGGAATTTGCGCCCTAGCGGAAGATAGAACGCTTATCAACGCGGCTGCACCTCCCTGCCCGATTTAGGAGGCGGGACGAGGCGACCCGACGTTGGTCGCGCTCCACGCTCGCCTAGCGAAGTGAAGCGTTGGCGTTACGAGGCGACCTGCCGACTCGTTTGCACCGCGCTCATTTGTCGCGTACACGGTGTAAGATGTGTGTTCACGCCCAGTCTAAAACTGAAGCTTATGTGAGACTTGTTCTCACAGTTCTCGCATATAATCTAGTTCTAGTTCGCACATATTCTCGCTGCGATCTTTGGCTCTCATTTGGGCAAGGTCAAGATTGGCCGTGATTCATTCGACAGTTCTGTGGCCAGCTGATTTCAAATTTCAGATCAGTGATTTGTCGTCTCGTGGTGGAATTGGTAAAGTCCAAAGCAAACAGTTTCGAAAATGGGTAGGAAATGTTTTGTGAAACTGTGTAATAGCCACAGTTTAAGATATATGTCTTACACCATGACCCAAACCGATCGTGCGCGCACCGTACGGACAAGGGAGGGACTAGCCTCAAACTGGCTTCAGAAAACTTGCCCCAAAGGCGGCTAGTTAACACACCTATATATCTTAAACCGTGGCCGCGTAACACTCACTTGCTCTGATTCCCTACCAGAGACCTTCGAAAACCGAGCATTTGCTGAGGGTTTGAGACCTGAGCACCCATTATTACGGACCACTGGGGTGAGTGTGTTATTTGTATATGTTCTAGTTATAATGAACAAATAAGTACGTCTTCGGACTATAATGTATATAAGTGTTCACAAAACATAACGATGTAACAATATCCTACTGTGTTTTCTGGAGAACTTATTATTTTATTGATCCTAGTTCCGAAAGAGAATAATTATTACTGATCGAATTGTACAGCCACAGAGACAGTTGATAAATGTAAAACCATACAAGTGTCCATATTGTATTATTCAACAACAATAATCTGTTATTTGTTGAAAATTACGCTCAAGCATTGATTTAATCATAATAAATTGAACTTAGGTTTATCGTTCAGTGAAGAAACAAATCTCCGAATGCTCCAAAAAACGTTTTCTGACAGAGGTCGTTTCTGATTGTGATGCTGTTGAAATAAACACGTATCTGACTTTTGTTTTGTAAGAAAATGCAATGTGATACCACTGCTTAAACAAAACTTGCTGCGTATGTGAAACTTGAGCCACGAGTGAATTGTGATGACCATTGGTTACAAATACTTGAATTCACACTTAAAATGTTAATATAAGAACTGTCAGAATGTATGAAGATTATCCTGTTAAAAATCCTTACTTTCCGCATATTCCATAAAATTATTTATTTTATTGAGAACGCATTTCTATATTTTAGAGACGAGAGGCGGCTCGAGGAGACTCAGAAAATTAGGCTTATCTACTTTTGAAAGAGAACATTTAAGTCCCAAGAAGAACATTAAAGTCCCAAGATGTACTTATTTGGCTCTTAAGCTGGCGTGGTGAAGTGACCCACGAAGTCACACATGTGTCGTATGAGATTAGCATTAATTTGCTTCAATCGTCAGTCCACCATAGGAACACAGAAAAAATGTCCGGAGAAAACCATGTGAAGTGTCGGCTTATCGATTATTTCGTGTGTCAGGGTGCATCAACTGCGTCATTAGTTCCGCGAGTGAAGTGCATGTTTTCATCACGGGAGATAACGGTGTGCTCCTCCCCCCGGTTGGTGAGATCCGGAGCCGACCTACATGTCCACTTTCTGTGTTTTCCCAAACCAGGAATCTCTTATCAGCAGGACGTGCGGGAAGTTCCCAACATGTGTGGTAGTGTAGTGCACGTAAGTGTGCATATAGCCAAGGAGTGAGGATAGGACAAGAAAGAGGAAGGAGAGATTGCACACGGTCCATGACCCGTTTGTTAAGATACTGCTCCAGCATTCGCTTGGTGATGATTGGGGAAACCACGGGAAACTACCAATCAGAGCAGCCGACCGCTAGAATTCTTCCCCAGACAACTGCTGAATTCGACCTAGCTAGTGTCGCATATTCTTCCATCGCTGAGATTCGAACCCAAGGATTGTCACTGACATCAGTTGATGCACTGAGTCACCTTAACTGTTCGTGTTCTCTAAAAAGTTTTGTTAATTCCATAATATTTTTAATTTTATCCAGTGCTGTTTCACAAATTTTAGGCAGACCTAACGTAGGAATCAGCATGAATTGTCACTTACAATGGCTGATTTTGCTGATATTTACCGAAACGAATATTGTCCTCTTGAAATTCTACAATATAGTTTCAGTCTTAGTCACTGCATCCTCCAACATTTCGAAAATATTGTGTCGGAAATGTTCTTTCATATGACATATTTTAACGTAAGTTAAAGACATGATCATCGTTATTGATCTTCCTTTAGACGCTGTCTTTCAGACTTATTTGATTGGGTCGAGAAAAATGCTACAGAAACAATTTAAACGAGGTGTGTGAATTAAATTACTTAACCTTATAAGCACGTATTTGTATCCAACTGCCGTCGTACCTTCTCTTACGATTGATTCTACATTCAAAAACAATGGAAACAAACAACGACCTTATTCCACTCACGTACTTCCACAATGCCAGAGGAACTGGCGAAGGAGATTCAATAAAACAGTGGCAAATAAGAATGTAAGTGCCACGAACAGAATTCGAAAGCTAGTAAATCCTGTAGAATTGAGTTGAATATATTTACATTACATTTATTACATAGTGTTTCTTCATTGATTTTCAGAGCTCTTCTATTATTTGAATAAAAGATTATTATAAAATTGAAAGGACACCTGTTTTCTTATTACCCGAGACGTTTTAATTTCATGTATATTTCCATTTTTCACTTCCTGCCATCAAAGGGAAATACACATAGAAGCAAGTCAACTTATTCGATATTAGGGTCACAAGAACCATATTTTTCATTCTCAATACTACTTACATCAGAAAGTAAAAAGCGCACTTTTAAAGCTCGGATTGATTTAGGAAATATAACTAGCCGTTTACGTCTTCCACACGAACGAGTAACTCTATCACCATCTACTCTGATGAATATGTACTAGTTAAATACTTTTCATGAAAATAAACTAGTGGTGCTAAAACAGCACGTACTTTCTCGCCCGTACTTTCATGCAAAATTATGAGAAAAGCATTCAAATTTTCAAAAAATTGTACATGGCTTTATTTCAAAATGTATCTTTAATGGACAGATTTCATTAAGGAAAAAATCTATATCTTTATCATTGTAGGAAGATACCGAAAAAAATTGAATTTTTGCAGATTTCGAAAAATTAGTTTTCAACGAAAATGATCTTGCATCATTCTCATACAAGTCCTTCACACTATCCAACAACAAAATTTAATGAAAAACGATGGAGCCTTTTTTTTTTAATTTTGAAAATTTCCCACGGGCTTCGTGAAAAGGGGCCGCGACATCAGGCAGACCGATTGGGGAAAATCAGCCGAACGATTTAGCCGCTAGCGCTGTTCACAGATGGACAGAAAGACAGACGGACAGATGAACGGACAAACTTTTGCTGGCATTCAATTTTTCGGTAACATGGATTCTGGCTACACCAGATGTTAGAATATTTTTGTTTCTAAATTTTACAATTGAATTTATCCACTTTTTCGTTACAGGGCCCTTTAATAAGAGTTTTACTGTCGAAAATTCGCCGTTTTCTCTCTACCCTTAGCGAGAAATTAAAAAATAAATTACTTTTACAATTTTAATATGATGTGTTATTCATTTGGATGTGTATTATGAACATTTCATTATTATGGAATGAGCCATATTCCCATTTCAACCGTTTTGAAACAGCGCTTGGTCTCGTTTGTCGTTTCGTTTCTTTCCATAGACTTGTGCCCGCTTGGGGCTCTTGGTACAGGCACGCCCGGGCGCTGCCTTGCTTCGCACCGTGTTCTGAGAAAAGCCCTGTAGTGAGCGTTGATCAGTAGCATGCTGTGTCCATACTTGACGTACGCACATTGTGCTTCGACCAGCGAATTCTCTTGCTGCCTGCCCGTACGGAAAACTTTGATTTCCAGTCACAAGCTAGCCGCTTAGCGCGTGTGTTCACTGTTTAGTTAAGTTAACAAGCGGAGAATTATTATTTAGATAGTATTTATTTTTTTCATTTTAAATTAGTATTCTGCATATTATTAATGTTACTTGATTTTTATATTTAAATCTTATATTACGTTAATATTATGAAAGACACAGCGAATGAACAACTACCTACCGTTTCCTCATCTTAATGATGTAGAAAAGAGACAAATTTAGCATCGCAATAATTCAGGAACACAAACTTGCCCAGGCTTGGATCTCACAGATCCATTGCGAGCACTCCCGGGTTAACAGCCCATAATATTTCGTAAATGTGTTAACAAAAGTTTGTTGGTATGTTAACAACAGTTGTCTGGTGAAATCAGCCCTAAGCCTATCCTCACTGTACCAGGCGGAGGCTCGGCCCCGCACGGGCGCTTGGCTCGTGGTCTTTTGGAGCGGTGGAGGGGGGGCTGAAAATCGGGGCCCTCCGCGCCACAGACCACGAGAGCCTGCGTTTGACGCGCTCCATTTGCGTGTCGCCTCCGCTGACAGCTTAATTGTCACGTGGCCACTGCGCGAAACACGTGTCACCGCAACTGATCCTTCGCAGACACCCCTGCCCCCAAACACACAGACACAAACACATCCCCCCTCCGCTTGTCGACTACGAGGGCATTCAACAAAGTGTGGCGACTTTCGTCTGGCTGCGTAGGTGCAAAACTATAAAAAAAATAGCGATGCCCGGTTCACTGCCTACAATAGTTGAACTGAATGCGATGGCTTAGGGGCAACATCTGTTGCCATCTTCATTGCCAGGGAGGTCTTAGACGGATTTTCGGCACTTGTTAGACTTGATTTTCAGCACTTTGACAGTAGTTCGAATTCAACTACTGTCAGGAAGAGAATTCTAACGAAATATTACTTAACGAAACATTACACACAATATGACTGCTCGTATTTGAATGCTACCCGTCGGTAGAGAAAGTCATTCAATATTGTCTTTCCATTTAGAATAGAGTGACTGATAATGTACAGAACATATTGATAAGTAGAGTACTGAGAGTGAAGCAGCTGCTCATGAAGTACAAGCGTGCTTTTGAAGAATTCATTCCTGAATTACGGAATGTATGATAATACATGCGAGCAGATTACACTAGAATATTGATGCAAACGAAGAAATGAAGATTGTCATGAGACGCGTCTCCTGATATGTGGGATTGAGAGACAACACACATTCAGCGCCAAAACATGCAATGAAACATGAAAACAAATAAACAAATGAACATAAGTTGGCACGTCGAAGTATGGAATTCAACAATATACGCTGGGCGCCAGGTCACGCATTCAGTAAACGCTTCAGATGACGGCGATTTTCGTTGAAAAAAATATTATTTACTAATCGTTGGGTCGGGGTAGCTTTGGGATGTAACCTTATGTAACATCATTCCGGCGGCGACAGAACAGTGGACCACCGGTCATCTCCCCCTAACCGCGGTTTTGGCTGGGAAAGCGACGGTCGAGGACTGGTTCTGTTATCCCAGCTGAAAGACGCAGCGGGCGGCTCTTCCTTTGGTTTCACCTTTCGTCGCGTCGCGTCGCGTCGCGTCACTTTCTGAATTTGATGCGCGAGGTACAATACTCGCCCATCAGTTCCAATATCTTTGGTGAATTTCGTTTTCCACAGACCGCTTTGCTACCGAATTCAACAATCATGTTCATCACATCATTCGATTCACGGACATCGGGTACATCAAATTAAGCTTATTTCGGTAATTTTGATACATTGTCGCGTGCACTAGGAATGTTCCGAATAATAAAATGTTTATCCCCGAATAAAAAACTGGCTGTATACGAAAACCACATAACTTTTTTCACAACAGGTTCTCACTTGCTATATTTTAAAGCCCTAAGGCTGAAGCGGCTTCAAATCGCGCCTGTTTCTTGCGTGTTGCCTCGTCAGAAAGCACTTGTCTCTATCGTTGTTTTCTCCTGATGTTCTCAGTGTTCAGCTTGAAGCTCAGCCTCAGTGTTCTGCTTGAAGTCCTTCTTTCTCTTTGCTCCAAGAGGAGTAGTGATTGATGATAATTGATGATTGATGATAATTTATGTTTCCGGGCGCGTCAACTACTATAGTCATTAAGGGGGTAGCTACAGTTAAAACATACTAATATTTCACAAATTTAAAATTTTATTTGCTCCAAAACTGTTAATTCTTTCTTAATCAAACTTTGCAAGTGTAAATATTCACATAATGTAATTTCAAAAATTGATCTATCAAATAAAAATTCAGTTTTTAAATATGTTAATTTGCCATACAAAATGGCAGCTGCAAAATGTGAAGGTACTTACTGTTTTAATGATTAATAACATTATTTTCAAAATTTTGCTAAAATTCTTATTTACATCTATAGAAATATACTTGTAATAAAAATAGCAATGATTGTAAATAAATTTGAATTGTTTGTTTTGTTTTATTTCTGACAGACGGAATTTTATACATTTTTCGCCTATAATTAATTATTTCTGAAATGTGAAGGGTGACTATGTTGAAAATAGTTGAATCTGTAGCTATGTGTAGCTGCAAGAGATCCTCAAAATTTGAGAGAGATAACATTAGAAAAAGTTATTTGTAAAACCAATATAAAAATTTACTTTCCCAGATAATTAAGTTTGAAGATTTAGTAACATGTGTTGCATAAATGTGCAGCGCGTAAGTTAAACCCTCAACTAAAATCTTTCACTAAATATACTTTTTCACTGAAATTAAGATCAAAATATACACTTTTCAAACAAATAAAAAACAAAAATTCGATTTTTTTGAACCCAGATAACTGTAGCTACCCCCTTAACTCGATAAGAAGCTTGTGTTTATCATAAGAAATGGCAATGTTGTCTCCCCGCTGGCGAGATCCGACGCCGACCTACATGTCGGCTAGGGGGGGGGGTCTCCCATCCACGTATCTCTCACCAGCGGGGCACTCACTCGGCCGGGAAAAGCTCGAAGCTCCTGACAGGTCTCCCGACATGTGTGAGGATGTAGTGCAGGGAAGTGTAAATGTGTCTAAGTAGAGGATGAGAACAGGACAAGGAGAGGAAAGAAAGCGGGCAGTCCGTGATCCATTTGTTAAGATACTGCTCGGTATTCATCTGGTATTGTTCGGAGATCCCATGAAAATCCACCGATCAGAGCAGGTGACTCATAGAATTCTCCTCCAGACGACGGCTGAATTCGATCTAGCTGTCTAGCTAGTGTCAAAAATCCTGTGGTCTTGAGGACGTATCAGTACATTGAAACATCTAATATTTAATGCTGATTTTTTGCTGTTTTGTTAGTTACAGTGCGTTAGTATTATTATTTCTGATTTATTTTTGAAGTGCCATTCATTCATCAATATCGCCATCTACTGCTCGCAATCTCACCTCTTCCTCTAGCCGCATGTTTCACAAAACTTTCGATAGTTTAGAACATCTAGTACAACAGTTGCAAACTCTTGGAACGCCGGGCGCTTCCATCTGCACAGGCGCCGCCGGTGCGACGGGTCAATGATGTCGTTTTCCACCAAGAAACTTTTCGAGCCGCAGAAAAGCAGCCCTTTCACTTGACCTCCCCTATCTTCTTGACCCTGGGGAGACAAGGATGACGATGTTGGCGAAGGCAGAGGACAAGGGATGGGGAGGGGAGAGCGGCGCGTTTGGAGCGAGGTGAATTAGGGCGGGAAACTGGTGGGATTGAGGGCTTGGATTGATTGATTACTATGATTTGGGGCGCATCAACTACTCTGGTCATTAGTCCCATAAGTGTAATGCACGTTTTGCATCGGAAGTTGGGGCGATCATGGCCCGCTGGATGGCGAGATCCGGCGCCGACCTACCGTCAGCTAGTGGGGTTTTCCGCAACCAGGTACCAGGAGATGTGGCTCAGTACATCAACTGAGCCACTGCAGGGCCTCTGACTGGGAGGTCCTAGGTGCGAGTCCCGAGGCTGGCAGGATTTTCGACACCAGCTTATCAGCTAAGTGGAATTCAATCACTGTCTAGAGGAGAATTCTAGCGGCCGGCTGCTTTGATCGGTAGTGTTGCGTGGTTTCTCCGTCAACACCAAGCGAATGCCGGAGCAGTCCCCAAACAAACGGACCATAGACCGCACGCGATCTTTCCTTCCTGTTCCTTTGCCCCACTCTCACCTCTTACTTACATATATACATGCAGTACACTATTACACCTGCCGGGAGACCGGTCGGGGGTTTAGAGCTTGTCCCGTCTGGGGCAGTTCCCCCGGGTGGGAGATACCTTGTTGGGGATAGTGAATCGGGTGTTCGGGAAGAGATAGGGTGGTGTGGTGCGGGGGAGGTCATGGAGGAGGGGGCTGGAGGAGGAGGCGGGAAGCGCCACGCGTTCGGAGTGGGGGCCCTGGTCAAGAGACTGAGGGCGTGAGTGGGGCAGTAGGTGCGGAGCGGGACGAGAAGCGGGAGTTGTTTGTGGAGACAGTGGCATTGGAGTTGGAGACTGGAGTGAAGGGGGTACGGTTTGAACATCAGATCTGGGGAGGGGGAGGCGGGGACTATGGGGCGACAGGGCCGAGGGGAGGGCAGATGCTGTTGGGCGTGGGCTCTCAACGAGCCCACTTTCACAGCGGGTCAGTTCCATCAGCCGCACAAAGGGACGACCTGCTGCGGGGTCATGAGCGTCGCCGGCGCCGCCGCCGCTGCCCACGACGACGCCAATGCGCCCCTGCGGACGCGCTACTGAGCGAAGCGCCGCCGACCATACCCAGCTCCGGCGGCGTTGCAAAGCCTTCTCCGCTAGAACATTCGCTGTTCAACCTCCACAGAATAACCAAGGAAACTCCTTTGCAAAATATTTTAAACTATGTACATACTATTTAATTGACCATTGTAATTAGGTGTTTGAACATATGGATGAAAGTTGGTATCCGAAGTATATTAGAAAATATAGTATTAAACTATGAATCAAATGAGATAAAATTGAAATAATAGAATTAGATTAATGAAAAGGGAGCTAAAACTATCAAGATTAGATAAAGTGGGAAAAGACTTTTGTGTGGTAAATAAAATTCGTGAAAATCGTTAACATCATCTGTATTTTGTTTGCCAATGCAAGTAGTTTCCATTGCACCAGAACGAATATTTAGTTTTATCAAATCTGAACAAAAATGCTCGTTGCTTTCTTATACTGCAACTAAGTACAGTAAAAGTAATATTTCGGTGTTCAAAAATTGTATAGAGTAGAGAAGAGTATAGCCGGAGACATACATACCCAGTTTCTATAATTCTCGGTGAGGAGACCAGTGCTATGTCCGAAAATGCTAGTTTCGGCACTGCCGTTAGTTTGTCAGACTAGCCAGCAGTTTGTCACAATTTTACCGGGAATTTTAAATGCCAAATTATCACATTACAAGTCATCGAAACAGATATGAATCCCTTTTTTAAAAAAAATATTGCATATTTTATTTAAATCACAACTTCATGTGTTATTTTTGGTTGGACACCGTTGAAAATTGCCCCTTTAGGCAATTTTCAAAGGCTTTTCCAGCGCTTCTCGCTCTCCATGCAACATGGCGGCCAACGTCTGGTCTGGGTTTCAAATGAAGGGCCCCTATTTTGGTCACGTGGTTCACGACGGAAACTGGTTGCTGCGCAGAACGAGCAAAACTCGCTGCACAGGAGGAACCTACCCCTCTTTTCACCATGACTCCGCCGACACTCCCGAGAATTTTCAACGTACAGACTTCAAATCCTTCACTCGGACCTACGTTTAGATTTGACAAGCAGGCAGGCTATGCATTGATTTCACCGTGCCGTGGCCCTCGGAAACTGCGAAAGCAAAGTGAGTACGATCGATAATGCATTTTGTCCGGCTGTAGGGTTCAAATTGTATTTTTCCCCTACACTGAACGTAACATACATTTGTTTTTACTGTTTTTGACATTAAATAATACAGAGATAATCTTCGCATCTTCATAATCAGAACGCTCCGGTTTCTACCAGAGCTTTTCATATCGGGCACATTTTATCAATGGATAGCTTGCTATTGGATCTGCAAGATCTACCAAACTACTCATTGTCTGCTCAGGAAAATGCCTGCTCCGTAAAAGCGGCTTTATTGAATAGTATTTAAAGAATAATCAAAGTATTTTGTTTGTAAAATATTTAAAACCATGAAGATAGGAGAATAGGACCTCGGCGGTGCGTCGTTCGGGGAGCAAACGCCGCTGGCGTAGACACCTCCGCAGTGTGAGAGACAGTATTGTTCTAATTTTTTGGTGCGCTGTGTGTGATGCGGAACGCGGAATTGCTCCTGACGGATGTTCGCTATCACGCGTGTGTTTTTTTTTGTTTTTGAATTGTTAAAGGACTATTATTGTGACTAGCGCGCCGTTACTTACGTTTGGCGCAAAGCAATCTCGTTCGGTCGCCTGAAAGAGCTGCTTGTGCGGTGCAATCTTGTGCCGCGCGCGAGTCAAAATTATTCAATTCGGCTTACGCCTCTACGCCCGCGACCTCCGCAGAGCTATATTTCGTACTGGAGTCTCCGTCCACCTCACCTCGCGAGTGCGAGTGCCTGCCTCCCGCCCCCCGGCGAGGACCCTGCCTCGTCAGCTGTGACCCGCTGCTGGCACGGTTTTCACCGCCGAAGAAGAAGGAGCTCTGGTGACGTCACACGAAGGTCGAGCATCGACCCTACGAAGTCTCCCAAAACACGGACTGTTGTCCCCTAGACTCTTGTGAATGGCCCGGATTACAGACCTGTGCCCCATCGGCCTGTGAGCCGCGCTGTGGCTTTTTTGTTGAAAAAGAAACTTCCTAAATTGTATTTTGCTTCTTCCTCTGTAAATTGTATCTTAATTGTATTGTCTTCTAGTAAGTAAGAAAGTTATTTAAGTGGAAGGGGAATCTGGGAAAGGGGGGGTAAATTCAAGCGGTTTTTTGGGAGTTGCGGGATAAATAAGAAAGAGGGGAGGGATGTCTTTGGGTTTAAGAGGGAAGGGTTATTAGTAATAGGATTTATTTTATATTTCTTTTATTTTAGCTCATTAAATTTTTTTTTTTAAACTCAATGTATTTCATTTTGGCAACCAAGTGGCGTCCATCCATAGGCCCCCATTTCTCGTAGAGGATCACTGCTCCTGAGCTAGCCCGGCAACTACCCAGGTGAGTGAAAGAAAGGGGGGGATCTCGATCGCCCGATAAAGCCCCGACGTCACATGCGAGGGTCCGCGCGGCTTGACAATACAAATGCCGAAACGTGGTGAAAGTGTTCTTGAGTTCCGCCCCAAAAAATCAGAAAAAATAACCAAATTATTGAATAGATTTATTTTTATTTTAGACACCCCGAAAAAATCTCTTAATAGCGAAAAAAAAGAATTTGACAAAAGCCATAATGAACATTTGTAAAGCAGAGGAGATATTACTCAATTACAACTAAGTTTTATTTATACCTAAAATTTATAAATGATAAAAAGGCATTTTCTACAGTTTTGGCAAGAGATCTTAGTCGCTAATGAATTCTAACAAAAGCTCAAATGTACTTTCCTCATCCCCTGTTAAACATGAATTTTTTTGACATACAGGCTTATTCCACAAAAAAAGTAATATTTTGGGACCAGATCACCTTGAAATATCAATTTTAATGTTTTTTAGATACAACAATATTTCAGAAAAGCGACGATGTGCAGGAAAATAGGCATCTTTACATTAGCACTGAAAGTTTCAATATACTTGCTATAACTTCACTAAACCATAATTAATTCGCCAAAGTGAGTTCTATATCATCACAATTTTTAATTTTTAATCCTCTTGAGAATGAAGAGGTTTCGAAGATAGTAATTTCCCATTCCCAATAACGTTTTGATGACAAAACAAACAATTGATTGATTTGATGACAATTTCAAAAATTGTTTCAAAATAATGCTCTTTTCAAAAGTCAACCGTCTCTAACATAAAAATACGGGCAGAAAACGATTCAACATTTTGTTTTTCAAAAGTTGCTGCCAACTGCATTTCGTCAACATGCTTAGTATCTCAACAGCACATGTTTCGGCCCAGAGCTCGACCTCCCCTCCCCTGGTGGCACACCTCGGCCCCAAGCTCCTTCGCGACTTCCGCCCCCGCCCCCGCCCCCCACCCGGCGCCCGAGGCGCAGAGCACTCAAAGTGCCCACGGCCTCCGTTGACTTAGCCGCAACTATTGCATTAGCGCTGATGAGCCCAGTTCGTTAGTTGCGCTGCCGATGGTGCTGCCGCCGCCACCGCAACGGCGACGCGACGTGCGAAGCCCTCAAGGCGTAGAGGACACATAAGGGGCTTAGGATGTCAATGGAAACACAAAATATATTGCAAAGATATCTTATTCTGAAATTGTGTTAAATAATTGTTTTCACTGTAGAATTTATTTTTAACGTAACTCAATTAAAACTTTACCTGGCGTACTGACCCGCAAAGCTTTTAGGGCACAAAATATTCCTTGAGAAATAAGTCACATCAAAAACCTAATGTCTAAAATGTTTGTTCAACAGTGGTTAGTAGTGGTTTCGTTGGTCGCTGACTGTAACCGCGTGTTTTCGTTTTGACTTTTTGTTTGCTGTCAAATTTACATTAAACGCAATTTTACGAAGCTTATGTAGTTGAGCATTTTGGCTTTTTATCAGTTCAAAATGCAAAATCTCTCAATCTAATGGAAACTACAAAATTCTTGTTGTTGCGCACCAACGTTTTTGAAACTACAGAAATTACTCGGTACATTGTAGCATTTTATAGGGATCTGTGCAGACAATCTAAAAGATGTAATTTTATTCATATAAATTTATCATATCTACAATAAATTTAACTGAAAGTTATAAATTTCATTTCTTTTATAAGATTGCACAAGATATTTCAGATCTTGCAGAATCTTATAGAAGGAACCTGAAAGGATGAAGTTGCTTAAAATCTTAATGCTATTATTATATTATTATAAATTAAATGTTAATTAATTAATTAAATCGTAATTCTATTATTAGTATCTTCATAAGAGAAGGGATTGGTAAGTCTCTTTGTTACATTTCTTCTTTCGTCGATGAGAGGAAGAAGATTTACAACAGTGATTTTACAAAAACGAAAAAACCCATAAATTGTTCTTCGTTGTATATTTCCAATGCATTATCAGCATCTCTGACACTTATTCGTTACGCGGACGATATTTTGAGTGAAAAACTCAAAATACTTCAATAAATCGTCGTTGTCTTCCATGTCGTGCAAACTTAGTACTATGTGTTCGTAGATTTCACTTAACCAAACCTGGTTAACCCTCTGGCGAATGAGGAATACTTAAGGTCACAGGCGACCTTCCTTATGCGAATGAGTGGTTACTCATTCGTCACAAGGACTCTTTATGAATCGGAATCCCTTAAGGGACTCTCATTACAAGAAAAGACTATCAATTCTGCCCTTAAAATATTCACATGGAAGGCGTTGTTCAAATTGCTGATGTTCACTCAACGCTAGTGTGTGATATATGTGATTATGTTTGCTTAGTATATTAGCTACATTCCAGTAGCAGGTATGAGATGTATTGGTTTACATGCTGGCTAATGTTACTGATTTGATAATATTATTGATGATAGATGTATGAAGTATATATTATTTTACTTTGATATATATTATCCAATGCCAAGAAAACGAACCCTGACAATGCTATAGTATCCCAGACGCAGCAAAGCATCGAGAATGATACATGCTGATGATATAAAACGTGTATATTCATGGAAATGCAGTCTTTCCTGTAATAACTTTTCTACAACTCTCCTTCTGTGCGATGTAATCGCACGGGTTTAACTTGTAAGTAATATTCCCGTTCCAAAACCACGCCATTTATGCGACTTCTCGGACAATGTGGTTCAAAAACTACGCGCAATGAATTCTGATATCTTCAAGGACTAATCTTACAAAAGTAAAATTGAAATGTGATATGCAGAATACGTCATTTTAATTCTTATTTTTATTTGCATTTGGGGGGATGGAGAAAAACAAAATAGAGAGATTAAAAATTGTTAGCAGTTATATGCTTTCTTTCGACACTGGTTTGTATCGAAATAGTTAATAGTTAATAGTACATTATGAAACGATGGCGTAATGATGGGTATTAATACACAAGTGTGATATTACGATATGAGCAAGGAACGAGCGAGTATCGTAAACTTCACACCAGTGCATTAATACCCATTACATCGAGTTTAATACGGTACTTTTTCTACGACTTATGGTAACTTTTATAAGTTAAACTTCTTCACTGAATCGTTTCGTGGCAGTCGGCATGGAAGATTCAGTCAAGGCCACCTAGCGGACACCTCTCTACCCTACACCCGCAGGTGTAGGGTGTACCGGAGCGCCAGCGAGGGACTACAAAAGTTGTGGTAATAATATTCCAACGTCAGTATTTTCGCATTTTCTCTCATTTCTGGAAAGGTCAACACCACCAGAAAAACCTTCATTCACTAAATATTTTAAACTAAAGAATTGGCCGGTTTTTAAGGACAACCACACAGCAGCAGCAAATAACACAAAATTAACGTCACTGAAAGTTCTCTGCAATAACTACCACTGCGCTAGTCAAATACGATCAAAGTGATATTTCGATCCAATTTATTTGAAATAATATTTCACGTAAAATTACTACTAATAAAAGAAATTAAGATTGAGAAGCATAATGTAATATTAAATGCAATTTTAATATACACACTCGAAAGAAACATTTACTGCAACGATTTTAAATGATTAATGAAGTGACAATACTTGGTTTGTAAGCGTCTCTGTGATTGGTCAAGAACCTGTATCATTATGAAAACTGTATCGAAATGACTATCATTATGCAACTGGTTGCAGCCATTCAATGGCGGTGTTATACAATGGGAGTAGAAAAACACTAATGTAGGTCGTTCATTTGCGTGCGCATTCCGAAGTTGCCTAGATACATTTCACAACTACTTGAACGTTTCGCAAAATGATTCAACAGAAGATATGCAGCGCAAAAACAGGATGTGCTTGCGAATTAATTTTCCATTGGTGTCCGATAATTACACACTGTAAAAGATTATATACAATTTTCTCGTGTATGTCGTGGTACACATTATAAAAATGTCACTGTATGTGTTCTAGATTAGAAATCACAAAAAACAAAAAAAAATTGACTTCTATAACTGGCGCAAATCAATTATTTTAAGAGAGCTTGAGCCTCAATCATTTATCAAGACAATCCTTCTTATAATAATAAACCATTACAATAAAATATCCAAAATTCATTTCTCACGCCTCGAAATAACATGCATAAATAATTCTTTCTTCTAGACCACCTCAAACATCAGAATCACCATTGCTGGCGAGAACTTCCTACTCTTCTTAGTCCCCAGAGGGAATTAGCCGCCATCATAATTTTAGGTTCCGCCATGAAAAACTAAAGTTTCAGTTCCTAACTCACTCTTATTGCACATAACAGCCGTTGAGATCCCGTTTAAAAATGGAAGAACGTAAACCGTTTACTTCGCGGTCGTGGAAAGTTGGAGCGGCGAAATCGCTTCGTCCACGTCGGAGGAAGAAAGTAATCGCGGTGCGAGTTCGGGAGACAGCCGTTCGCAACGGAGCACCGGGCCGTAACAATGTCGTAATCTAGCGTTTCGCTACCATGATGGGCTACACGATCTCCTGGAACGACACAGGGTCTCGTCTCTTTCGCATTTTCCTCGCCAGGTTCGTTGTCGACGTAACTGGCGTCTCGTGGAGAACTTATTTAGAAGGCGTCTTGGAAACCTTATAGAGCTCGTTTAAAAATAGACCAAAGTTTATACTGACTTGATCTTTCCAATGTATAGAAGGCAGGTGCAATTTAGCTAAAATTAAAGAATATAAAAAATATGATATTTTGTGAATATACTTGTGGCGTAGGTGACATTTTTCTTTGAATTCCTTGTTAGTTCCTTGACTAACCTTTGAGAGATTGTTTCCACTATGAAGGTATAACAACAGTTACCTTTCGTCAATCCGACTAGCCGAGATAGCTAAAACAGTAGTGCCGTGGCGGTCTCGGGCCGAAAGATCGTGGATTCGAATCCTGCCTCGGGCATGGTTGTGTGTGTTGTCTCTATGTAATGTGCTTGTGTGTCCCTTGTGTTTGGAGATCAGGCCGTAAAAACATCGCCATTTCAGAAGAAAAAGGGTGTGTGCGGGAAATAAAATCTGTGCCCTCCACAGGATAAATGATTTACCATTTTGTTTATTTCTTTATGAGGAATTGTAATTAATATTGCGGTAGAATTACATGAGTAATCTTAATTATTACTCAAAGCATTATTATTTGTAAACACACTTTGACAAACTGTCTTCCACTGCTATTCAGAGAAGAAACAATGATTTAGAAAATTTAAATAAATTGTATGAGAGTGAAAATTTTTTTTTCGCTGAAGAGGAAAGTATAAAAGTCAAATCTAAGCGTGAACAATTAAGTATTTATATATCCTACGCATATTCAGAGCGGTTCAAAATTGGCTCCGAACTGAATATCAGGTGCGTCATAATGTGTTAAGAAGATAATGTATGTTCTGTTCTTGCGAATTTGTAAGCGTGTTTCCCTAGCAAAGAATCAATGGTCTGATTATATTTCGAGGTGAATTGCAGACTTTCTAAAGTACAGAAGTGTGCTCAGTAACTGTCCGCCGCCGTTCGTCCACAACACAGGATACGATACAATGCACGTTACCACAGTGAGGAAGGGGCGGGGCTCTTGCGGATCGTATCCCACTTTAGCTAATAGCTTCAGGCACCAGTTTGCGTCAAAATATTAGCGGGAATTTTCAATGCCAAAATTATCTCCTTGTTAGAAGTCATTGAAACAGATATATGAAGCGTTTTTAATACTGCATCTTTTACACCTTCATTGCGTAATTTTTGGTTGGTTACCGTTAAAAATTATTACTTTAAGCCACTTCGAAAATGTTTGTCAACACTTCTCGCTCTGCATGCAACATGGCGGCCAACGTCTAGTCTGGCTATTCAAATGAAATGCCCGTGTTGTGGTTACATGGTTCGTGACGCAAAATTGATGCTCCCCAGAACGAGAAAAAATTGGTGCGCCGGAGTAACTCAATCATATGTTTCCACCACGCGTTACCATCATGCAGAAAGGATTAGGAATAGCAAAAAGTATCTATGTTTTTAAAACATCAATATTTACGACCAGAAATATGGACATATTAACATCGATGTTTTTTTCGATGTTTTCTTTACATCGATTGTTTTACAGAAACATCCGTGTTTTCAAAAAAAATGCTCATGATATAAATAAAATTATTTACTTTCTATTCTGTGGTAAAAATGTGGCCACACCTATTACTATGTCTTTGGGCCACACCCTGCTCATTCTCTCTGGTCTCAAGAAGAGTTGCTATTCTGTGTTGGTTTTGCACGCTGTAAGCGAACGGGGAACTATAGAAGGACAATGCCTCCTCCACGTGGGTCTACGAGCACCAGTGTAGTGAGGTCTGGTGAGTCGACCAAAGAGAGCAGCTCAAGCTATTTGGATGAGATGCGAATCTGGCATTACATGATCGATCAGACTTCATTTAGTTTAACAAACATTTTGGCGTAATGGCCTTCAATACTATTCAGTGAGGTCGTCCAACACAAAAGAAATATACATTGATTGAAAAATGTTTATTCAAATACAAAAAGTTTGTGTTTCAAGGTGACAAAGAGGTTTCCAAAAATAATCACCCTTGGATTAAAATTGCCGCGGAATTAAATAATATGAACTGAAACCTAATTCCTTGTATATAAGTACATAATCATGTAAAATATTCAACAAAAAAGTGACGTTGTGTTATGGCAGAGACACTGATGATGATGATCGTGATGATCGTAATCATGATCATGATGTTTGCACCGACAATTCTAAAAGTGATACGTCCGTATCGCTGGCAGAAGAACCATTAAATGGTTGTGTAAATTTAATATCGTAATTCGCAAAGATGCATTTGAGTCGCATGATCGAGACTGTAACGAGCAGTGCTGACGACCATGCGACTCCAAGCGGGACAACAAAGAACGACGCGAAATACCGTGAGATATTCCATTTTGATGATACACCCCCACGCGCCAAGAAAGAAAAACCGAAGTGTAGGGTGCAGTTATCCTGTGATGGCAGCAATGCGAGCGTTTCCGCACAATGCGTCACCTCTGTTCTCCCGTATCGCGTAATTCTTGGTGCAAATATACGAACATTGTTATCCTTCTCACTGTACTCGGGAGAGGTAACGAATACCGAGTGCCCGAAGCAGAAGCACCGTCCGTTTGCCAGGGTGAAGAGCGTCAGACCAAGTCATAGCCACTATGCTCGGCAGAAAGAACGGCGGTGCAGTGCGGTCCTGTTCGGAAGACGTTGTAAGGCGAACTCCCAATCTATAGAACTAGAAGTCTAGTGATCTCGGGGCCTTGCAAGCAAAAAAAAAAAAAAAAAAAAAAAAAAAAAAAAAAAAAAAAAAAAAAACGAAACCTCCAATTTCCTACTCTGGCCTCCCTGATTGCTCAAAATCGGTGGCGGGGCGATATACTTCATTTGAAGTCATTTGAAGCACTTTAACTCACAAATATAATAGTGAGCACTTTAACTCACAAATACAACTTCAGAAATTGCTGGTAATGTGCATAATAATGGTGTGAGAGATCTTTCAGAAAAAATATATTTGTGTAATTTTTGAAAAAACAAAGAAACACAAAATGAACTTCACGTCAAATTAGAGAGTGCAATTTGCACTATCCGTTTGAAAAGTTTGAACAAAAACTTTGGAGCCATTTTTGAGAAAATGGCGTTTGAGCGTTTCTGAAAATGCGAATTCTGGAATTTTGAGCTAGTATTCACAGAAAACTATTCAATTTTTGAGAAACTTTATCTGACATTATTTAAAGTACATGTACTCATAAATATAATAATGTGAACAAATCGCCGCTAATGTAAATATTAACGACGTGAGAGACAAGTCAAAAAAATTACATTTTTGTAATTTTGGAAAAACAAAATAGAGCAATATGGCGTTAATGTCATCTCATAGAGCACATTTATCACTACAAAAAGTTTAAAGAAAAATTTGAAGACGTTTTTGAGAAAATCTGGTTTTTGTAATTTTTTAAAATTGCAAATATTGCGTGCAATATTGCGCAAAAAACTACTACAATTTTCCAAAAAAGTGCATGACTTTAATGAAAGAACTCACTTTGAACAACAAATTGTATTTGAAGTAAAAATCTCTGTCTTAAATTTTGTAGTTCTAGGAAAACGCCGGGAAATTTTTATACTTTTGCAACTTTCGAAAATTCAGAGTTACCCGTGAAATAAGACCTAAGCCACCTTTATAAGTGTGATTTATTCTATCTTTACAAGGAATTTAAAGAAAAAATTGAGAGCCGTTTTTGAGAAAATTTTGAAAATGTCCGGGGGGCTTCATGTAAAGTACCTCCAAATTTTGAAAATTTTTTCAAATTCTCGGCGCTTCGAATGGAACCAGATCGACCGAAGAATATTCATTTTGGAAGAAATCGTACATACGATTCCCGCGCTATGGTTGTTCACAGACTGACAGACAGCCAGATAGACGGACGGACGGGCGGACGGACGATTTGAAAAGAACCACTTTTTCGGTATAAGGGACCCCAAAATGTGTATTTCCGTTGAAATCTCGAAATCGATTTTCCGCAACATTACATAACTTTCCCTATACTACGTATATTACTTTGTATATATGTACCTATACGGCAGAACTGCACAGCATTTTGCGCTTTCACTGACCTCAGGAGCTGCGTGCCGGCAACTCGGGTGCAAATGAGAAAATCGATGAAGGGTGGGGATGAGCCCCAATTTAGGAGTGGGGACCACCAATCAGAATGCGCAATTCGAAAGATAGCGCGTAAATTTAAAGAGCAATCGGCAAGAACATGACGGTCATATACATTTCAAGTAATATTGTCTTTTGTATTATATTGCAAATGTTTGTTCTCGGTATACGACAGGGCGAAATATGAAACTACAACGAATTATACATATTAGATTTCGACACCAAGTATTATAATTGCTTGTAGGGCTTATAATGTAATTCGCTTTGCTACGATATAATCACAAATTTAGTGGTGTACTAAACACAAAATTTTGATACTGAATTGTTTTTGTTTGATGACAGCAATAAACTATTTTATATTAACTATGTTTAATTGAATAAGACGGTTCTCTCAAAGCAAAAACATATTGTTCTTAAAAAAAATCATGATTATTTTCTGTTCTAATTTCTGACAGTGTCGTTTACGAGATCGTATAAAAATATAAAGCCCTTTGCATTCTATTTAACCAATACCCATGATTGTCTTATGATTGTTCGTAACATATCGTCACAGAAGTTTGCTTGCTGATCTCTTTTATTCAGTTTCATACTGGGGAAAAATGGTCACAAATGAGCTATTAAACATTACCCTTCTAGGAATTACCACATATTCTATTTTTATGTCAATCTTGATGTGAGAGATGGTCTCATGATTTTGTTCATTTTTCTATGTTTTGGAGATTATAACATTCCTGGTGAACACTAAATTATTAAATTGCAATTTTGTGTTAGAATTAAATATTTTTTCTTATATATAAGCATATATTTTAAAACTATTGCTTTAAAATAATGCTTAAGAGCATTTAATTTTAATTTTAATTTAAAATTATGAGCATGTTATTTTCTTTAAAAAAAATAGAAAATGAAAATACATACAGTGGTGGATATACAGTAGTGCACAGAACGTAAACAGTGAATTATGACCCTGGTAACTTGAACTACTAGACATAATCCATTTAAACAAATGGGCATTTAATTTTGAAGCATGGATCATTATTAGACGCCCAGGCATTCAATCTACGCGCCGCGTCGTGCTACGTCAGACTTCTCCCCTCCCCGCAAAGCTTCTTACTCCCCACTACTTGCACTTTAGGCGCTGCCACGGGCAGACGATCGGCTCTCAAGTGCAGAATGCTCGCGGGAGCAGGCGTTGTGCAGGTCTGCTATACGGGAAAGTAAAAAGAACACGTTTTCGGTATCAGGGGATGTATATTACTCCGTGTATACGTACATATACGAGAAAGTGAACATTAGTCGTTTTAAAAGGAAATTGTACTTCTTTGTGTTAGACATTTTCTGACGTCGGCGGTCGCCGTTAATGACATCAACTCTGACTCGGGCGACGTCGAGTTACTTCTCCTGCCTTACCTGAGAGAGGTACCGGCCAGCTCAGGGGTAGTTTGCCATGGTGAATCTGAAATTTAGACTCAGGAGGATGGACGTCGCTCGATATGTTACCCAAATGACACAATTCTGAACTGCGTTTAATAAACAGAATTTTAATAAGAAAATATTGAAAATTGCACTTTAAAGTGCTCTCAAAGAATACAATTATTTTTCCAATTTACCCTCGTCGCGTGAGTTCAGCGATCGATCCCCACACATTTGCGTCTTATTCTGACACAATAAAAAATACACAATTGTCACAATCTTAAAACTAATAATTCTTTTTCTAAATCAGGTCAAAGAGAAATGAAATAAATGAGGAAGTTGGTCAGGCCCGTCAATTCATTTCTAGCAAAAACTTAACAATGGAAAGCAAAAGTCTCTGACACAGTTTAAAGCGCCTGATGGGCGTGAATGACAATGGGCCGAAGCTTGGCGGTGGCACTCATTCGCCGTGACGGGCGTCGACCGCTGGGGATGAACGTCCGGGGGCGATCCTTTCCACTGATCGCAGACGGAGCGTTTGAGGGGAGCTTCCCTGTTCAGGCAGGAAGGCACGGCTCTCGGCGACCAGGTAGGAGCGACAGGTCGGCGTCCAGGCGATGTGACAGTTGGGCGAATACCCCGAGCTTACCGAGAAGCGACCGAATGATTGGTCACGGGCCACTCGAATAATTGACGCGGACAATCGCGTTGGTGAATTAACTGCTCAGCACCCTAGGACGTAACGTGTGGGCACTCGTCCGTCAACAAACAAAACTCAATACTAATACTTCGCGAGATTCTCCACCGAGGGCCACTCGACCTATCAAAAAAAGCAGAATTTCCCCTTCAGGACCCCCTCAGAGGCTCTCCTCCAAGCCTCAACCGACCTCCTCGGAGGTTTTCACCGTAATCCTTTTCTCTCTAGCCGCAAAACTAGAGCAAGCCCCCTTTTTCCCTTGCTATTTCCGAAGAGTTCGAGAACATTCTACATAATTTTGAAAAGACGGAGTGCCATTGGTTAGAAGCTATTGCATCTCATTTTTTTTGAACCGCCAATTGCTTCATGCGTCTTACGCCCTAATGCAGCGGAAATTTCCACTGAGCGCTCTCACTCTGGCAATGTAATAAACACCTGCTGGGTGGTCGCTGGGCCAAATAGAACTATGCACCGAAGTATTCTCAAGGGAGGGTATCTGTCTGTAGAACGACGTAAGTTAGTTCTTCCCCGGACTGGCACCGGTTTGGCGCGGGGGGCAGTTCGCACGTGCGCCCTAACGAATCAGCCCCTCGCGTGGCCTAGGGGAAACGGTGGTTATACCATTTTATATTTGAAAATGTCAATACTAATATTGTTACAATACATTCCAATAGTTATCGTTTAGAAATTTGCATGACTATCAAATACTAATTTATTGTAACTGACAATTAAAATATATTGTTGCAATAAAAATATACAATACAAATGATTATATATTTACAGTATTTTGATTATATGAAGTATTTCAAGTAGTTATGTATTTAGCACATCAAGTCCTAATGTATTTTAGCATGTATTTAAATACTTATATAGTATTTTGGCGAAGTATTTAAATACTAAATTTAAACAATTTTGCCCAACCCTGAGTCTAATGCAACAAAAATCACATATATAAGCATATTTTTCTGCTCCCGCTCATTCTACATGAGACCAGGCACATCACCCATTGTTTTCCTGCAGCCCCCTAACACTGCAAAACAAGCACTCATCTTCTCACCTGGGAGGGTAGATATCCCTGGTAAACGTAAACTCTCAATTCCGAAGAGCCAGAGGACATGTTAGATTCCTCGCCGGAGGTAGAATCGTCCATTTGCTTTTTGTTTAACATCAAAATTCTCTTAAGTCACTCTTTTCGACTTCTCTGGGATTAAATTATTATTTTGTCTCTTGACTTCTTTCTTCCTACCCTCTTCAACTGATGGGCTTCAGAGTAACTTAACGTATACTTAACCTCATAAACGTATAAGGAGTGCCAAAAACTTTAATTGTTTTTATTTTGCAAGACGAACTAGTGGTGCTACAGAATGGCACAGACTTTCCCGTATTAGTTTTCTGTTTCGTTTGGTCTCGGCTAGTTATTCGGACTTGCCAATATTCTTGACAGCTGCCATCTATCGCCGCTCAAACTTCATTTTTTTGACATTTTATTAATTTTTTCGGTTTCCCAATAGTAGAACAAAACTATTATTTTAAGAATATTAAAAAAACAGTTAAACCTTGTCCCAAATGGCAATTTTCATTGACAAATTTGGAGCCGTTTTCAAGAAAATGGCGTTTAGCGCTATTGTAAATGAGAAATTTGAAGCTCTTTTTTACAGAAAAAGTTTTGAGTTTTCGAAAAACTTCATTTGAAGTCATTTGAAGCACAAACACTCACAAATTCAATAGTGTTTATAAATTGCTGGAAATGTGCATTTTAACCGTATGAGAGAACTTTAAAAAATTTACATTTTTGTAATTTTTGAAAAAACAAAAAAATACCCCAAAATGAACTTGACGTCACATTAAACAGTGCAATTATCACTATCCGTTCCGAAAGTTTGAACAAACAATTTGAAACCATTTTTGAGAAAATGGCGTTTGAGCGTTTTGTGAAAATGCGGAATTTTGAGCTAGTTTTCACAGAAAACTATTCAATTTTCGAGAAACTTTATTTGACATTATTTAAAGCACATGTGCTCATTAATATAATAATTTGAACAAATCGCCGCTAACGTAACAATATTAATGTCGTGAGAGACAAGTAAAAAAACTAAATTTTTGCAATTTTGAAAAAAACAAAAGAATAGAGGAATATGGCGTTAATGTCATCTCATAGAGCACATTTAGCACTATCCCTACGAAAGTTTTAAGAAAAAAAATTGACCCTTATTTGAGAAAATCTGCTTTTTGTAATTTTTAAAAATTTCAAATATTGCGCAAAAACTACTGAAATTTTCAAAACAATTTACATAACCTTAATGAAAGAACTCACTATGGACAACCAATTTTATTTGAAGGAAAAATCTCTATTTTCAATTTTATAGTTCTAGGAAGACGCCGAAAAAATGTCAAACTTTGGCAATTTTCGGAAATTCAGAGTTAACCGTGAAAATGAGACCTACGCCACATTAATGAGTGTATTTTACTCTATTCTTACAAGAAAATTAAAGAAAAAATTTGAAGCCGTTTTTGAGAAATTTTGAAAGTGTCCGGGGAGCTTCATGTAAAGTACCCTCAAATTTTCAGGAAAGTTTTTCAAAATCGAGGCGCCACGAGTGGACGCAGATCGACCAGGGAATATCCATTTTGGAAGAAATCGCAGGTATGGTTTACGCGTTAGTGTTGTTCACAGACGGTCAGACGGACACACAGACGGACGGACGGACGTTTTGAAAAGACCCACTTTTTCGGTATCAGGAGACCCCAAAACGTGTATTTCCGTTGAAATCTCGAAATCCATTTTCCGCAGCAATACATATCTTTCCCTATACTACGTATATTACTCCGTATATACGTACGTATACAGGGAAGTAAAAATTGGGGACCCGCGTTAGAAAATTTGGGGGCTCGGGTTAGACGCCAGTGAGTTTACATTCCCAGCGCCAATAACATTTTTACAAGGCAAGTAAAATAAATTATATAACCCTACATCAATAGATTGTCATTTCCTCTTCAAAGTAATGTAATGGTTAGAAGACTTACCGATGAAATATTGAAATCAGGCAACTGAGCACAAGCACTTCAGAAAACTTCGATTTTCACTGTTCACATTAATGGCCGACTGCCCGGCAACAAGTGAAGATAAGGACACTACCAGTTGCCTGGGCTGCGGTCTTTCAAAGGGCTACAAATTTGGTTCATTCCCAATATGCAACAGCAATCTACAGAGCAGCAAATCAATGGGCTCGCATTAGGAAGTGCCCGTGTTTAGATACTTTCCTCTACATATATAAACATATTATTTGGAACAGATACTTCTTAAATGTTATGAGAAATGAATATAACGATTTTGGCATTATTCACCCTTCTGTGATCTCTGCAAATTATTGCATTTTCTGAGTAAATTTAAAGCAATGTTTTAGAGATTTCAGACTTCCTCAATTTTTTTTTATAGTTCATCGCATTGCAAAACAAATTTTGGTGCTCCAGGTTGCTTTAAGCGGGCAATCAGTTGCAGTGATTACAAAGTGTCATTTGTGTGGCATCTGAATCAGTTAGAAGTAATATATGCCAAGCCAGTTATGCCATTTTATATCTGTGATCATTGAATACCGGATTCCTGTGTTGTTCTTGCCAACTTTAAAATGCAATTAAATCTCAATAGAAATTTGAATAATTAAACTTGCTTGTTTCAGGGACTACTAAATGAATTTCAAGAATTATTGTTTTATTGCCTAAAATATATTTTTTTAATATTATCAACTTGTCTTAATTTAACTTTTTAAAAAGGTATCATTTAAGAAAATAAATTATACTCAGCAGTGCAATGCAAGAGGTCAGTCTGAGTGTTGTTTTGTTTAAATTTTGGATAATTTTACTTATGAATTTACCTTTCATGATGGCTAAGCAAAATTATCATTTCCAAGAATTCGAGTTCTAGATAAGCTTTACGAAAACTACGCAGCTGTTTCTCTCATGTTAATTTATTAATAACATGTTCGCTCCTTATAAATAATAGAATATTAAATGTAGACAGAAATTTGTGACTACATTTTCAAAATCCACACTCCAATCCTAGTTATCCCAACCTTTAGCTCAATAGTAACAATAGTCATTTCAAGAGATAAAATTTGTCTGATTATTCCTACAGAAGTCTGATTATTCCTACACTTCTAGTGGAAATAGAAATAGAAAGGGTTAACCAAAAAGTTTCCTAAAAATTCTGTTTTGCTTCAGAAATAATGTCAAAAAACTCTCACAAGACATGAATTTTTGATAATGTCTTCATATTTGGAAAATCTTCAGAACCACGTTTTTTAGAACAAAATGTAACACATTGGAAAAGGTTTTCATCTTATAACTCAATTACACTTTAACTCCTGAGTAGCATGCAATAGTTTGATGGAAAAATTTTAATTTTTAGCAGAATTTTTTTGAACCTATTTTTTGTGATTCTACAGTGGTTTATAAGGTGCGACAAAAATGAAAAGCTCCAAATTAATGGACACCCTCAAATACAAAATAAATATTTCAAGATTTGCACAGAAATGCAAAGGTTGACATACAGATTTTGAAGCAACTTCTTTTCCTCTGTTCAAAATTGTTGCTGCACATTATGCCCTTTCAGCAGACACATAAAAAATTATGTCTTTTAATAAATACAGACATTTTGAAAGCATCTATGTGAACTGACATCAAAAAACTTACTCTTGATTACTAGTAACATCAATACTTTGAGAAACCTAGAAATAATATTTTTTAAAGAATACAACTTAGCAAACATTGAAGAGATTTAATTTCATGACACTTACTGCAGATAACAAAATTTTCTACCATCGCTTTAGCATCAGCATTGGTAGGCAAGATTTACACAAAAATAATCCTTTTCAATAAAAGAAGTTAATATGTTAACATGTATAAATAGGGTATATTAAACTATACCCTACCTATATACTTACCTTTTATTTAGACCTTCTTGTATGTAATAACTGTTTGGATAGGTTAGGTACATCAAACAAAGTTGAAATCGCACTGTGCTTCAATTTCCTCCAACCAACTATTCGTACATCCAAATTACTTTCTTCAAATGGGATCAATGCTTTTTATAGCTTAAAACTAGTTGTAACTATCAAGAAATATACCATAACGAACGTAGCTTTACGGTGCTACCTTGCAAGCAATAAAAATGATAAATTGAAGTGGGGATTGTAATTACTTGTAAATAACTAAACACAAAACAACAATAGGTAGACATTATACTAAAAAACACTGTATTACTAAAGAAATGTTACATCACAAAGCTATGAACTATCATGCGAAGTCCACTTATCCCTTCGTCAATTTGGCTCTTCTTTCCTCGTCTGCTGGGAATTTAAATAGTCTGTAACCTTTGGCACCGCTATTAGCACAATTGTATACTGAGCATCCGACCATAGTAATTGTAATACGCACGAAAACCTCCAAAAACACAGGTGCAATACGCACGTTCTCACGGGCAACCCGAAGAGTATGAACCAAAATGGCGGTTTACCATACTAAACCGACGTACCGTTTAAAGAGCTTTAACCCCTGTATGAAAAAAATGAAAATAGGTGCAAAACAGCCTCGAAATTCGGTAATTAATGTATCGCAGCAAATTAATGAACATGCGATACAGAACCTCGTCACATCATAATGGCTCAAATGTTTTCATAAAGCGTTAAGCAATCTGGACGGAGAAGTAGCTTCATAATTTTTAACAAAAAATCTTAAGTTTTTCTAATATTTGCATCTGAGAAGTTTCTTTACAAATTAATGGAATTATTTTAGCTTTCTTTGAAGGAACACAAACACTCACTTTGCTCACAACTAATCTTAAAAATAGTGTCAATGCAAAACAGAATTTCTAAAAGAAAATACATTATTATTTTCCGCTAATTACTACTATTCTATACAAACTAATCGAAACAATAAAGAAAGTCTAATATCCAGTAACTGCATGATAGTTGTTGAAAGTTGTACATTGACAACTTTTCTCCGTAAGCACAGTGTGATAGACATGCATTTGAAAGCATAAATATTGAAACGAAATAACACAACACAACCCTAGAGCTTCTTTAGTGTTCTGTGCTCTACAGCAAAGAGTATATGCTCTACAGTAATAGTCAAGCTCACAGATACACAAAAAAATGAAGGGAATGTTTTCAAAAGAAACGAAATTAAGTTGAACGTTAGTCATTTGTTTTAATACAGTGATGTATAGACTAATATGTTTACTGGATTTTCTATTAAAAAGGTAATGTCTTAAGACAATTGACTTAAAAACACCACAGAAAGAAAACCATATTCCATTGTGTATGTTCGAAGATCTTGGATTAAAATCTATAAAAAATTACTTTCACTTCGTCTCAAAATGACACAACGATTCTTACAGTTAAGAAGATGCCTGTGCGTGTATTATCGTTCATTTTCAACATCACAAATACGTGCAGCGAAAGACTTAACTATGAGAGACGCTTTAAATTCAGCTATGGATGAAGAATTGGCAAGAGATGAAAGAGTATTTATTCTGGGCGAAGAAGTAGCACAATTCGATGGCGCTTATAAAGTAACAAGGGGATTGTGGAAAAAGTATGGAGATAAACGATTGATAGACACTCCTATTACAGAAAGTGGATTTACGGGTTTGGCCATCGGTGCAGCCTTGGCTGGGCTGCGACCCGTATGTGAATTTATGACATTTAATTTTGCCACACAAGCGTTTGATCAAATGGTCAACACCGCATCTAAACTATTTTACATGTCAGCTGGAATGTATGCTGTTCCAATTGTATTTCGTGGTCCCACAGGAGCACCTCCTGCTGTTGGTGCTCAACACTCACATTGCTATATCAAAACGTATTCTGGCGTATGCGGTTTGAAAGTAGCAGCCCCCTACTCATCAGAAGACGCACGAGGTTTGTTGAAAAGTGCTATTAGAGATCCAGACCCTGTGCTGATAATGGAACATGAAATATTATATGGAACTAGATTTAAACTAACTGATGAAGCCATGTCAAAAGATTTTTTAATTCCTTTGGGGAAAGCGAAAATCGAACGCCCAGGAAAACACATTACTTTGGTTTCGTACAGTGCAGCTGTCGGGGCTACTCTCCAAGGGGCGGAGTTGTTAGCCAAAGGAGGCATCGACGCTGAGGTTATTAATTTACGAACACTACGCCCTTTGGATGACGACGCTATAATCACATCAATCAAAAAGACTCATCATCTGGTGACAGTGGAAAATGGCTTTCCGTATGGTGGAATTGGTGCGGAGATTTGTGCTAGGATAATGGAACATGAAGCGTTTTTTCCAATTAGATGCGCCCATCATTCGATTAACGGGAGTCGATGTTCCAATGCCTTACACAAAACGTTTAGAGGCACAGGCTCTCCCCAGACCAGAAGATGTGGTAAATGTAGTAAAAAAAGTACTGGGTAAAAAGTAAATAAGATTTTCAGTTTTTCTATCAATATTTTATGGAAATGTTTTGTATAATATTTGTTAACAATGCAGATAAAAAATTGTAAAGAGAAACATGAAACGAATGTTTGTTTTAATTTATGTTAACTTAACAATACATATTTACTATTTAAATGTTTCAGTGTCTTGTACTTGGATAATCGATTGAATAACTCTTCACATTGCCCATATTGGCAAACAATGAAAAAACTTTAAAAAAAGTAATTTCAAATACCTTACATTTTCTTTAGTATTTCTATCCTTAACAACACTTTCATTTCAAATGGTGTTTTGTAATCGACAAAATACAAACTAGTCATCAGAAGTTTTAAAAAGTTCAAAATAGAAAATATAATTTGATATCATGTCAACCTTCGAGGTTCAATGTGACAAAACAGAAGGTGATATTATTAAAAATGTTGGTATTATTATTAAAAGTAGACACAGATTACAGAACAAATACCGAAATAATTCATTATAATAATAAAGAATGGACCCTCGTTGTTGGGCCGCTGGAACCAAGCAATCATATTTATCATGTGTATCAACAGCTCGCTACAAAACTAGTGGTGTTAAAACAGCACATTCTTTCTCGCCCTTAGTAAGGCATACTTAATACTATTTATATCGCAATTTCTCTCTGAATTAACACATCTCAGTCTATTTTTGTAAAACTCAAATTATCAAAAAATTGTACATGACCTTATTTCATAATCTATCTTTAAGGAACAGATTTTATTAAGGCAAAAAGCTCTATCTTCATAATTGTAGTTGTAGGAACACGCCGAAAAAATTTTGAACTTTTGCAATTTTCGAAAACTAAATATTTTCAACGAACATGAGACCTGCCCTATTCTCTTAAATGTCCTTCACGCTATCCAGTAACAAAGTTTAACCAAAAACGTTGGAGCAATTTTTTTGAAAATGTCCTAAGGGCTTCATATAAAGTATCCCCCAAAATTAAAATATCGATTTCAAATTAAAAGGACCGCGACCTCAGCCAAATCGATTGCGCAATATCAATTTTGAAGAAAATTGGCTGAACGGTTTAGCCGAACGGTTTAGCCGTTGTTCACAGACGGACGGACAGACAGACGTTTCGCCGTCATTCGATTTTTCGGTATTAAGGACCCACAAAACGTGAATTCTGGCTACACAACGTATTAGAGGAATTTTCTCCTAAATTTAGCAACTGGATTTATCCACTTTTTCCTTGTCAGTGCACTGTATTAAGAGTTTTTGCCTCTTTATCGTGCAGCATTACATAACTTTCTCTCTACTGCGTAAGCGATAGTGAGACAGTAAAAATTCATATATAATAATTTGTACATCACATTGTCAGATGACGATGTGAACGATTAAAATCAATGAAACAGTTCAAGGGCCAAGTACAATCTTTCCTGATGTGATGCATAACTATTTCTATACACATAGAGTCTATATAATGATAATAATAATAATAATAATAATAATAATAATAATAATAATAATAATAATAATAATAATAATAATTGTATTCCCATCTTTTTTACAGAGATAATTTACATTAACTATTCTTGGAATTACTAACCATCGATAACCAATTGTGATGGTTAACAATACTGAGTTTATAATTTATTATCTGTCTACTTCTACTTATTGATATTTTTTGTGTGTGGCGTGTGTTTGAAACATTTTTTGTAAGTTTACTATCCAAGTTTTTTGTTAACATACAAACATAAAAAACCTAGCCTTAAAACATAAAAATTAGTGAAAATTTACAGATATTGCAGCCGTAGGTATATTTCTAAAGGCAAATATATTGAGTATCAAAAGGTACGAATATTGATTTTAACAATGATATTTAATGTATTAGTTACCATTGGGACTGAATAGCTCTAAAAGTCCATATAAGCTTATAACAAGTATTGTACGAGCCACTGCACACTGAGACAGAAAGGGCTGAAACCTGACTAAAACTCCTGGAAGCCTATTTACACGAATTCGGGGACGTGAATCATTATTAAAAGACTATAAATATACGATTGGATTTATATAACACCATACATATTTTCTTGAACATTAATTACACTGTTCTACAAGGGTTCTATTTCTGAGATAAAAGTATGTGATTCATTATGAATTTGCAATGGGGAATTCATATCTGAAATCAAAATATCGCGTTCAGGGATAGTTTTTCAGTAATTTTAACTTTTATATCATGAATAAGGCATTATTTCCTAAATTGAGGAATGTTTTAAAATAGCACTTGGCAACACGAACTCCTCTGTATTTATGCCAAATGTCTTCGTATTCAAATGTTGGTACGCCTCTCTCAATTGTATACTTTCATAAACACTGGTTACCGCAAACCTAGCCTCACAGTCACTGTCAGGAAGCCGAAAGTGTGACAACGCTTAAAGTGATTTTTTTTCGTGGTAGACAGAAAGTGACAATTAAGTTGATAAGAAGGAAAGGAGTAAATAAGAATGTCTTTGTAGAGCATGAATTAAAGATTATAATGATATAATTTTGATTTTTCTAGAAAATGTCTCGGCGTTCCTGCCGAGAAACTCCCAACAACTTTTGCTATATCTGCAGAGAATTCACATTTGTAAGAAACAGAAATAGTATTTTCTGTAAAATCTGTCTTCTTTCTATTTCTTGTAAATTAATTAATTCGTGGAAAGGAAAAAATACCATGTTATAAGCTGTACCTATGGTATGGCAAGACCCAAAAGAACATACATAGGACTTATTTCTGTGTCACGAAAATTTGAGGTTTTAAAAACAAGACGAAAAAACACATTGCTTACCCGGACCTGCGCAAAGGCCAGTGTTACACTCTGAAAGTCTTCAGTTCCATTTTAGAAAATATTTTCAAATTAATTAATTCCCACCACATAAGAAAGAAATGGCCAGAACAAAATTGGAAAGTATGTGAAAAAAATGTCCGACGTCAAAGCCTGGTAGCTCGTGAAGAAATCTTTCTACCACCTCTTCATATCAAACTCGGTTTAATTAACTTCTAAAGGCGATGGATCCAACTGACGAAGGGTTTACATATCTTGCTGACAAATTTCCTCGCCTTTCAGCAGCAAAGATAAAAGAAGGTGTATTTGAAGGCCCTCAGATCACAGAACAGATGGATAGACATTTTGAAATATGCCTCACTGACGCAGAAGCGCGAACATGGCAATGTTTCAAGGTGTCAGAAAACTTTCTTGGAAGAATAAGAGCTGAAAATTACAAGGAAATAGTGAATCGGATGATCAAAGCTTATCAAGAACTTGTCTGCAAAATATCTTTAAAGTATATTTCATGAACTCTCATATTGACTTCTTCAAAACAACATTTGAAGACATTTTTCAATCTTCCTTGAGAGTTAGCTTTTCGCTTTCCTTGATAATAGAAAAGGTTTTTACTCTTGAGAAAGCCAAGTAAAGAAGTGCGAAAATACCGGATCAGGCAAGAACAGACCTACTCATTGCAATATTATTTAACTTTCCTTGATATGTTATGAAGAACCGAGGGGTTTTGGAGAGTCAGGGTACCAGCTTGCTGGGGTGAGAAAATTGAAAAATTATTTGTATACTAAAAAGTATTGAATTATTTTCTGCATCCTTACGTACTTCAAGAAAAGCAATTCCGAACCAAAAATAATCAAACTAATGTTTTCATCTTTGAGTACTAAATACCATTTGTTAGCATTAGAAACAATTTAGTAGGCATTAGTAAGTCCACTTCGGTACATGGAAATGTTGTTCAAACGATGTTTGCATTTTTAATATCTTAACGAACCGACACCTTGAGTTTAATATCAAACTGTGTTTTATTTACAATATGAGTTTGCAGCTGGGCGTTGGTGTACATACTTCCAGATACCGCCAACATTTAAATCGTGCATTTGGACTGGGATCGTTGGCAGTTGTCGGGTGACTTGCACTATTCTTTCTATAATTTTAAATTTAGTTGTTTTTTAATTGATTCACGTAGTATTGTAGGCTAGCGCGTTTTTGATTTTTGTTTTCCATTTATTTTAAGCTATTTTACTTTAGCTACTTTAAAAAGTTTGTTCTTTGTGTTGAGCCATAGAACAAGTTTTCCCCCACTACCTCTGCGTATATATACCCGTGCGAGAACTCTCGCATGTTAGACCCCACACTCATCCCTATCCTTCTATTTTCATTCTAAAAGGGAAAGTAGATAACGAAACGTGTTTATTTGTTTAAAATCTATAAAGGTAATTTGCAATGTACTAACATAATTACAAATAAAAATAAAATACAATGCAATTAATGTGTAAAAGAAATTTTCAAAAAATATTTATTCAATATCATAAAGAATTTGCTTGGAACAATTCCCAACACTTACTTAAAGACATTTGAAGTAATTATTCAATATTCTTTGTCAATTAGGTTTTAGTTTTTCGTGATAGTCACAAAAATATTAACTTTTTACTTTTGAGAAAGCTACGTGTCTGAACCCGTTGACTTGAAAATTTCATCGAATGATAACGAAAATATTGGTACAGGTAAAACACAAACACAGTCTTCACTCGTCACTGAACACCCTTCCACCCTTCCTGACCACTCTTCCCTCCACAATTAAGTACACAGCACTTATAGACCATGAAAAATGTTAATTGAATAGTTTCACTACACGCATAAGAAACAATCTTCATAGGTATAGGTATCAAGCAACTATAATAATACTTCTTCTAGTTGTTGCTGGAGAGCAAATCTTAAAATAATGATTATGAAAATAAGCCTCGTCAGACTGCACAAACTACGGTGTTAACAGAAAGCGTAAATAAAGATTGTCGAATCAAAGCCTTCTAAGCGTATCGCCACAACAACTGCTATCTGCAGGAAAGGATGAAATATTGAGGTGGCCTTGATAGTATTGAAACGTGGAACCGAAAAGTTAATTGAATGGATCGGAGAATGTCTCATCTTGTAGAATATGGTGTGAAAAACGCTACTTTGAGGCCTTTTTTGGCCTCAAAATTTTACTTTTTAAGGCTCTAAAACGCTTTGTTTATGAGTTATTTGCCGATGTAGGTTGACATGTGATGCGGATTGCATTTTACATGAATATTTCGATGCGTTTTTTTTAAGAAATCATTCATATTTTTAAAGTCAAAGTGGAATTCGTCAAGTCTCCGTGAAATTCTCTTTCTTTAGAGCCCTCATTTGTAAAGATTGGATGCGTGTGAGAGCTGGAACCCAAAGGTATACTACTGAAATAATACAGGAGACGATGTTAAAAATGAGATGCGAAGGTGCTGCCAGTCACAGAAATATTCAATTGAAAATTAAATTAGCTAAAATTGAGAAATTGGAAAGAGAAAGTATTAACGAGTATTTGACACATGAACATTCTCTAGCAACAGAAATTCCAGAATTAGGAACTAAAATTGAAGAAAAAGAATTGATTACTTGTATACAGGCTTTTATAAATATGTTCGTAGAAGGAAAGGAAATAAAGAGGATATCCCAGTTATTCGCGAAAATGGAAACACGCTAATTACTGACAATCGGGCAAAAGCGGATGCATTAAATAAGTATTTTAGTTCGGTTTTCAAAAATAGTACGGACCATCTATTTATTCAAGGGCCTTCGGTTGCGAATCAGTTTAATATTGAAGTAAACGTTCTATGGAATAAAGTAAAGTCAATGAAAAATGGTAAGTCAAGGGGTCCAAACGACATTTCTACGGATTTAATTAAACTAGCAGGAAAGGCAATATTACCGTACCTAATTAGAATTTTTCACGTGTCTTTGAATAATTCAAAAGTACCGGAAGATTGGAAATTAGCCTTTGTCGTACCAATTTTTAAAAGTGGTGACAAAACTAAATTATGCAATTATAGGCCGGTAAGTCTTATGTCAGTGGTGTGCAAGCTTATGGAGCATCTAGTTGGGAGTTACATTAAGAAAGAATGGGAAATTAAAAAATGGCTCTACGATGGGCAACACGGGTTCAGGAGTGGTTATTCATGCGAAAGTCAGGTAGTCACGCTATTTCAGGATCTAGCAGATGAAATTGACGCGGGCGGGAGAGTAGATGCAGTAGTTATAGATTTTGCTAAAGCATTTGATGTCGTTCCACACGATCGGCTTGTACAGAAATTAATGAATTCAGGCATAGATCCCAGAGTGGTGGCGTGGATTAGCGAGTTTCTGCGAGATAGAAAACAGAAAGTCCGAATTGGACAAGAGTTATCTTCCGGGGCAAGCGTTACGTCAGGAATACCGCAGGGGAGTGTCATTGGACCCCTTCTATTTCTAGCTTTCGTCAATGATCTACCGGCGCAATTAACCTCAAATGTTCGGCTATTTGCAGACGATTGCATAATATATCGTAGTATTAACTCGAAAAGAGATGAAGAAATACTGCAAAAGGATCTTGATGCGTTACATTACTGGGCGGAAAATAATGGAATGTCCATAAATAGCTCTAAAAGTAAATCCATCACTTTTGGCAGGGGTCATAATTACAGTGAAACACATTACCGTTTAAATAATGACATTATTCCGAGAGTTTCCTCGTGCAAGTACCTAGGAATTCATTTCGATAGTAAATTAAGTTGGAAAAAACACGTAGATTTTGTTGTAGGGAAAGCCTGGAGATCTCTTCACTTTGTAATGCGCATCCTAAAAAAGAGTACGGCAAACGCGAGGGAAATTGCTTATTTATCTCTTGTTCGTCCAATAATGGAATATGGAACAATTTGTTGGGATCCGCACAAGATTATGCAGTGTAAACAATTGGAAAGGATTCAGCATAGGGCAGCTAAATTTACTTTCAGGGACAAGAAAACGGCAGGGTGGGATTCACTCAAAAACAGGCGATCAGTAGCAAGACTCTGCGCCTTGTATAAAGCTTATAATGGTCATCCAGCTTGGAAAGAAATTAATCGGCGGCTATGTATTCCTACATACATCAGTAGAGTGGATCACAGGCACAAAATAAATTTAAGACAGCAGAGAACGGATGTCGGGAAATTTTCTTTTACAAATCGAACGATTACGGAATGGAATAGATTGCCTGCAAAAAACTTTGAACCCTTTCCTCAAAGTGTTCAACAGTTTAGGAAATTAATTTAGGGTATTATTAAGTAAATGAGGGAGAATAGTGGGTTATATAGCGATGCATAAGTGTTCTATTGTGAAGTGAGGTGTAGTGCAGTGTATAGCAGAGAAATAAAGAAGGAAATGTATTCAGGTCTTAGTGAAGTGAAGTGCAGTGAAGTACAGTGTGATACAAATGCAGAGAGAGAGAGAGAGAGAGAGAGAGAGTGTGTGTGTGTGTGTGTGTCTGTGTCTGTGTGTCTGTGTGTCTGTGTGTCTGTGTGTCTGTGTGTGTCTGTGTGTGTCTGTGTGTTTTTGTAATTAGCTGCCACCGGGTTATGCCCAATTGCAGTTTAAATAAATCTAATCTAATCTAATCTATAATTGAAGGTCTTCCTGATAAATATTATGAAGTTTCAATAGCAATATAATATAATCCGTCAATTAATTATGAAACTTTGAGAGAATCGCTTTTACATTTTGAAAGGAAATATGATAAAGGATATTTTAGAGAAGAGGCCACAGAATACAGAAATAAATACAGCTGAATGTGGAAGAATTATTTTTGGTGAAAGTTGTGAAATTGTTAAAGGTTAAAAACAATGAAATATTTTTAAAAATGGAAAATGTATTATATGTTCCTAATATTAATAACAATTTAATGTCAGTTTCTATCTCAGTGAAAAATGGTAAGAATGTTGTTTTAGATGAAAATGGAGCAAGAATATTTGAAAGAGATACCAGAGAATTAATAGCAGAAGGTAAATTTGAAAATGATGAATTTTTTGTTGAAGTGAATGTTCAACATGGCATGAATATTCCAAGAAGAACTGAAGTTTGTTTAAACGTATTGGAACTAAAAGTTCAATTATGGCATAGAAGGTTAGGGCATATTAAGAGAGCAAAACGAGCTATATTTGTTGGTTATTCAAAAAATAGAAAAGCTTATCGTCTTTTTGATGTAAAAGATAAAAGAATTCATGAGAGCAGAAATGTAAAATTCTTAGAAACTGAGAAAAAAGTAATAAAAGAAGAAGATTGTCATTTAGAAAATTTTAATTAGTTTGCAGTTTCTAATAATAAAGAATCATTGACTAAGGAAGAAATAAATATTGAAGATGGAAATGTTGAGAAAGCTGAAGAAATAATTGACAAAAATGTTCAAGTATTTTGTGATTGGAGATTAAATAAAAGAAGTGATGAAGAAAAAGAAGACCGAAATTCTGAAAGAAAGGGTCATAGGGAGGTAATGGAAAGTAATATCATTGAAAATAAAATTGAAATATATTTAAGAAGATCTAGTAGAGAAAGAAAACCTGTTTCAAGATATAATGCTGCTCAAATGTCACATGAAAATATACCTAAGATGTACAAAGAAGCTATGAATTCTGCAGAAAAATAATTTTGGAAAAGAGCTGTAGAAAATGAATTGTATACCCATAAAAAATATAAAACTTGGGAAACAGTTGAGAAACCTGAGAATATGAGTATAATAAATAACAAGTGATATTTTCTGAGAAAATAAATGGTGGTGAATGTAAATATAAAGCTTGTTTAGTGGTTGATGGTTCCAGACAGAAATTAGGTGTAGATTATGAAAATTCTTATACTCCTCTTATGAAGTTAGAATCTTTACACATGCTTTTAGCGATTTCAAAAATAAAAAAGTATAAAGTTCATTTTATTGATGTAGAAACAGCATATTTAAATTTGGATTGTAATTTGGACAGAATTGTATATATGAAACCTCCTAAAAGGATTAATATTGAAGAGGGAAAAGTTATTCTTATAAGGAAAAGTATTTATGGTCTGCCTGAAGCGGGAAGATGTTAGTTTTTAAAACTGACAGAAATTTTGAAGAAAGCTAGACTGAAAGCAACAAAAAGTGATCCAAGTGTATTTGTTGGTGAAGATAGCAATAATTTTATAGCCATAGGATTTTATGTAGATGATTGCATTATTGGTGGAAAAGATGATAATGTAATTAATGATTTTTTAATGAAATTGAGAGAAGAGATTATAGTCAAGGAGTTTAAGAATTATATTAATTTTTTGGGTATTGGAATTGAAGAAGAAGAAAACTGTTTTCAGAAGAAATTCAAAGAAGAAATTTTGGAGAAAAATATTTTGTCAATCTATGAAGACAGCTGGAGTTGTGGGAGAGAAATTGGATAATTATATCTATTTCAAAAAGATTAATCTGTTGTTATATCAAGAAATATTAGGAAACATTGGTTATCTTGTGAGTGGAACAACACCAGATTTAGCTTTTACACTTTTAAACTTTCACAATATAGTAAAGATCCAAGGGACATTCATTTGAAAGCATTGAAACATGTTTTAAGATACCTAAAAGGTACTCAAGAATTGAAATTAAAAATTGGAAATGAATTTCACGAATGTTAGTCAATTCTGATGCCACTTGGTGTACAATATACAATTCCAAATCTTTTGGAGGGTTTAAAATAAAAATTGGAAATTCTACAATCAATTGGAAGAGTCGTAAACAAAAAATTGTTACTTTGTTGACCATGGAATCAGAATTGGTAAATTTATGTGATGCTGCTTGTGAAGCCATATGGACTTCAAATTTACTGGAAGAACTCAAGCAGAATGATTTAGTACAGAGACCCAGAATTATAAATACGGATAGTCATTCAGTTATAGATTGGATAAGTAATACAAAAGTAAATGCAAGAAGTAAACATTTTCAACGAAAATATTATTTTGCTAAAGATGAACAAGAAAATAAAAATATCAAGCTGAAGTATGTAAAATCATCCAATCTTGAAGCTGATGTACTGACAAAGAAATTGGGTTTACAGTTCAATTCATAAGATCGTAACAAGAAAAGAAGGGAATTGATGGAATTCATGTTACTCTTATGAATAAACTGTGATGCAAAGCAACATGTGTTGTTTTTTTGTGGACAATGTACTATTGTTTCAGTGGGTCGGATAAGTTATTGTGTGCATTCATATTGATAGAACTAATAATGTATAAAAGATTTTCATTATAATAAATTAATGAAATATAGAAAGACCTTTTGTCTACAATAATTTCATAAATGACAAAATATTAAATTAGTTTCACTTATTTCTGGATTTTAATGGGAAAATCTAAAAAGCATCAAAATAATTTTATCTCAATGCACCCTCCCTTAATAATTATTTTCTCTACGAATGCTGCAAAATGCTAAATCCTAATTTGTATAATGCTATAAAATGCTATAGCCTTGTTTTCAAAATGTGATTTTTTAATATTTAAAGTGCTAAATTCTACCAGCATTAATCACACTTAGTAACGGTGGTAGCACTGACTGAATGTAATGATGATAATAATAGGAAATAAAAAATTACAGTTTATACTGATATTCTATGTTTTTTACTAATAATTTTATAATGTTCATACACGTAATGATAAAATTAAGTTGAAAATTATTTAATTCCAAGTTCATTTTCAAACTAAAAATTGAAGTTCCCAAGTGTTTACCCTCTGTTTCCTGATTGTTTGTTCGTTTGTTTGTTTGTTTTTTCCTATTTTGTTCACAATGTACTGGAACTCCATTCTGTCATGTTCCACCAGAAAGCAAGCCCTGAACATAGGTATGTCTTGAGAATTTGCTTCCCGTAAATGTTTATTGGAAAATTATTTCCAAAATATATTTTATCTTTCTTTTTAAAAATGTTGCTTAAAGATTTCCTTAAATCTGAAGGCACCAGTAGACTGCTTTCTGTGGCTAAGAGTTAAACATCATTGATTACACCATCCTTTTTTGCAAAATAAAAACAATTAGTTGAAGACACATAAAAAAAACAGTTGAAGAGACTATTTTAAATTTCTTTAATACCAGATATTATTTCCAGTGGCATAGCGTCAGGGGACACTAAGATGCTGAGCATCCCCACATAAAATATTAATCAAAGAACCCTAAACATTGTATTGATAATCTCTAAAGTGAGTGAAAGATATTGAGCAAAACATATTTTGTATTAAATTTAAAGTGATTTCTTATGATTAAATTTGACGCGTTTACAATCTGACCTCTGATTGCTTGGACTCTAAAATGGTTCTAGCATCTGCCACAAGATTGCAAAGTGCAATAACACATGCACAGAAGGTAAGGTTTTTGAATATTCTTGTTTAATTTTCAACTCACAAAATGTTTAACCGAAAAGTTTCTCATTTTATAAAGAAAATGGATAACCAACATTCTATGGAATTGTTTTATAATCTTTGAAATTTTAAAAGACAAGATAATATAGAATGTATTACTGACGAAATGCTAACATATGCATATATAAGTGACCTTTTGTTCAGTGAATATATGAATGTTCTGTCCCTTGCAACACAGACAAAAAAAATGATTATCAAATTGGTTTTGAATAAATTCTAAAAGTCTAATTGGTAAACACAAGCTCTACTAAATAAAACATCTTTATCTTATCACTGCCACCATCTCATAGTTTATCGTCTATGGACTTTTCAAATATCTCTTGTGGCTTTGTTGCGCAGATTTCAATAAAGCTTGTCGGATTGCTTGAAAGAAATACATCATTACATCGAGAATACAAATTGTAAATTGTATATTGTAAATTTAACAAACATTCATTTATTATAAACTATAATAAAATACTACTTTTGTTTGATGTTTTAAGCTCTTCGATTTCTATTTGCTTTATAAGCGTCATAAAAAATAACATTGGGTGATAATTTTGACGCCGAATTACCCCACAAATATTGATATTTCAACGTGAAAAATTGGAAAACGTGGAAAAATTCAACGTGACCTTAACTGTTTTTTATGAACACATTGCATTAAGAAAAAAATGGACCTTCATAATTGTAGTGGTAGGAAGACGCGGAAAATATTTTGAATTTTTCCAATTTTCGAAAAATCAGAGTTTTCAACCAACATGAGACCTGCGCCATTCTCTTAAACTACGTTCACGCTATCCAATAACAAAAAATAGTCAAAATCGTTGGCGCCATTTTTTTTAAAATTTTGAAAATATCCCAGGTAAAATACCCTACAAAATTAAAATATCGGTTTTAAATTCAAGGGCCCACGAGATCAGTCAGATCGATCGGGAAATATCTATTTTGGAGAAAATCGGTTGAACGGTTTAGTCGCTAGCGTTGTTCACAAACGGACTGAAAGACGAACAGACAGGTGGACAAACAGACGGACAGACATACGAACAGACAGACGGACGGACAAACAGACACAGACGGACGGACAGATGGACAGACAGACGGACAGACGGACGGACGAACGGACGGACGGACAGGCGGACGGACATACGTTTTGCTTTCAATTGGTGTTTCGTTATCAAGGACCCACAAAACAGATTCTGACTACACCACGTGCTAGTGGATTTTTTTTTCTTAATTTAGCAACTGGATTTATCCACTTTTTCGTAATCAGGACCCAACGAATTTTTTTCTGCCGAAAATCCGCCGTTTTTTCGCGCAGCATTATTTCCCTATAATATGTGTTTATTCCCGTATACGTACGAATACGTACGTATAAGTGCGTATACGGGAAAACTAAAATTACATTTGTGTAATTTTTGAAAAAACAAAAAAAAATGCCACAAATTGAACTTTACGACATATTAATGAGTGCAATCGGCACCACACGTTCAAAAAGTTGTAGAAATTATTTGGAGCCCATTCATGAGAAAAAATGTGAACCCGATTTTAGCGTTAACCACATTTTGACGTTTGAGCGTTTCTGAAAATGCGGAATTTTGAGGTAGTTTTTACACAAAACGATTGCGTTTTCGAGATACATTATGTGACATTATTTAAAGCACATGTACTCATAAATAAAATAGTGTGAATAAATCGCTGCTAATGTAAATATTAACGACGTAAGACTCAAGTCAAAAAATTACATTTTTGTACTTTTTGAAAAAACAAAAGAATAGAGCAATATGTCATTTATGTCATTTCAGAGTTCATTAGGCACTATCCGTACCAAATCTTAAAAACAAATTGAGCCGTTTTAGAGAAAACCTTGTTTTGGAAGTTTTTAAAAACTGCACATATTGCACGCAATATTGCGCGAAAACTACAGAAATTTTCAAAAAAATGTACATGACCTTAACAAAAGAAATAACTATGGAAAACAAATTTTCTTTCAAGGAAAAATTTCTATTTTGAATTTTGTAGTTATAGGAAGACGCCGAAAAAATTCAAACATTTGCAATTTTCGAAATTTCAGAAATAACCGTTAAAATCGGACCAATGCCACCTCAAGTGTATTATATTTTATTCTCACACGAAATTTAGAGAAACAAATTGGAGCCATTTTTGAAAAAAGTTTGAAAATGTCCGGGGGGCTCAATTGTTTTGAAGCTCATGTAAAGTACCCCCTAATTTTGAAGAAAGTTTTTCAAAATCGCGGCGCCTCAAGTGGAAACAGAGGAAACCGCGAAACATTCATTTTGGAAAAAAACGTACATATGGTTTAGGCGCTAGTGTTGTTCACAGACACAGGACGGACGGACGGACGGACATTTTGCTTTAATTTTTTCTCAGTATGAATGACTCACAAATCAGGGATTCTGGCTACACCGCGTGTTAGAGGATTTTTTTCTTAATTTAGCAACTGGATATATCCACTTTTCCTTGATAAGTGCGCGGCAATGATTTTTTTTCTGCCGAAAATTCGCTGTTTTTTCGCGCAGCATTACATAACTTTAATACATACAACATTACATGACATACAATGTATATTACACCATATATACGTATGTAAACGTGAAAGTAAAATTGAAGATAAAGATTGTTCCTTCAAATGAAATTTGTTCTTCATATTTAGTTCTTTCAATAAGTTCATGTACCACTTTTTGAAAATTTTAGTAGTTTTCGCGGGATTCGTTTCACTATTCATCATTCACTATTCATCACTATTCATCATTCATATTAATCATTTCAGTAGTAAACAATATTTCCCAAGCCTCACCTACAGTCTTTACATTGTTTGCCGCTCCCTTTGCTCCAGGAATTTTGAAAACAATATTACGAGAACGTGTTCTGATGGATGGCAGAGGATTAGAAGACCACGTACGTCCATTCTCACCTTTGATCACAGGCCCTCAGAGTAGTGTGATTATCGTCATCTGATGCACTTTGCTCGGATACATAATCGTCACCAATCTCTATGATATCATCATCATCATCATCATTATCACACTATCCTTCACTGTCCTATAAAAGATTATCTTCATCCTAAACTTGATTAACAAGGTCGTTCATCGTTCACAGACCTAGCCATGCTTTCACTGTATCTTTACACAAAATCAATGTACACTACTGCTCCCTGGGGTGTCTTGTCACTCCGAACTGCTCCAAAGAACTAAAAGGTTTAAGTACGAGCTTCGCACACAGTCACGTGAACAACAATTACAGTTGTAAGTACAGATGGGTTCCCAGACATCTGCGTGAGAACGCAACGGTAAAACGTGCAAATGTAATATAAATGTAATGCAAATGTTTGCAAATGTGCATTCCCGCCTGAGATATGGCATAATATTCTGGGGAAGCTCATCCTGTAGTATTCAGACCTTCAGATTGCAAAAGAAAATTATACGAATAATGAAAAAATGCCTTCCACGTGATTCCTGCAAGCCTCTTTTCATTGAGCTGGGAATCCTACCATTGCCTTGTCTATTTATTTACGAATCTGTAATATTTGTCAAAAATGACCTACTTAACGGAGGGAACATATTTTCATGCAATATTGATATTTATAATTACAACACACGCCGTAGAAATCACGTGCATCAAGTGTCAGTATCAACAGCTCAGTACAAGAAATCAACATACAATACATGTACGTTACTTTACAACGCATTGCCAGATGACATAAAACAATTAAAGTCGGTACACAAATTTAAGTTAAAAGTAAAATCTTTTCTGCTGCAAAACTGTTTCTATACAATTAGAGACTATACTGATCGTGAAAAAGAAAAATAATCTTTAATGTAACAAAACAAAGATATATAATGAATTAGTATATGTTTGCATTGTATACATTTAAAAAAATATTTAATACGCCTGTAATAAGTAATGTACTTCAGCTTCCGGGTCAATGACCCCCATCTCGGTCAGGTTTTTGTCCAGTTTCCCTGATCCATTGAGCAAATGCTGAGATGGCCCCTTGTTTTGCTTCTGGACGTAAATGTAGCTTCACTGTGCGCACGTTTTGTTGAGCACTCCTTTTGCTTGTAGTTCATTTACAGTTGAAATTGATTTTCTATAACTCGGGAAAAAACATTTTTCAAATATCTTTATTTTTCTAAAATAATTATTTTCTAAATTCATTTTTTCGTTTTCTTTCTTTTATATATATATATATATATATATATATATATATATATATATATATATATATAAAATTCTGGCCCTCAAGAAAATGTGCGCAGATAAATTTCTTTCCCCACACGTCATATACAGTTTTTACTGTTTTTTTGACAAATAAATAAATAAATAAATAAATAAAACGGAAAGAGAAACCAAACGTCTCGGGTGACGCGTCACCCCAGGCAGCATTCTAGGGTTAAATAATATCATAATACATTTTCTCAAAACTAGCTTAAAATTCTGCACTTTCAGAAACGCTCAAACGTCAATTTCTCATAAACGGCTCCATTTTTTTTTCTATAACCCTCCGGCGGACGCGTCCCATCATTTCCCACCAGCAGGCGCGTGCGGCGCCCCGTATCGCATTTTTCAACTTCGATTTTTGAGTCAATAGTTATTACTTTTGTTATTGTATGTAAAGGAAATATTATTTATTTATGTTTTTATTTATTCTATTTCAAAATAACTAACTAAATACCAAACGAAATAATATTAATAAGAATCTGATCCAACACTCGCTCCCTCCGTGTCTTGGTATTTTACATATCGGGGGATGAATACGGTGAAAACGTGCCTTTTATCGTTCCTTCGGAAATAACGCATTTAAATTTGAATTAGTAGTTAGTACTCCAAAATCTGTGTCATAAAGCTCAATAACAAAACAGCAGTAAGAATTCTAATGGATAAAATATGCAAATATTATACTTACATGACAAAGCGCGTACGGTACTAAGTGCCGCAACCGTTGCAAAGTTCGAATTACTAATGGATAACGGTCGATCGACAGTGTCTAAAATCATGATCTGAGTGTCATACGGTTGAAAATATAATGAATGAAGAATAACTATGAGCTCATATGTGTGACACCAATTATTTACACGAAATCAACAAAAATGTAAGAATGCGTCACTGAGTGCCGCTACGCGCCGCCGGAGGGTTAAACTTTTCGAACGGATAGTGCTAATTGCACTCTTTAATATGACTTAAAGTTATTTTTGGGATGTATTTTTGTTTTTCCAAAAATTACACAAATACAATTTTTTTAAAGATCTCCCACATCGTTAATATGCAAATTTCCAGCAATTTGCAAACACTATTGTATTTGTGAGTTAATAGCGAATGAATAAAAGTTTCGAGAATAATCTCAAAAAATGAGCAAATTCTCAAATTTGAGAAAATTCTCACTCTCTGAGGCTCAGTAGAGCATGTGCTCTCATCCACATGAATAAAAACCGAGAATTTACTCCTTTCGTGAGCATATCCTCAGTTGCATAACAGCGCGAATCGGAACAAAATCACACCAGCTGCGTACAAATGATAATATCCTCAATTTTCCATGAGAATATACTCATCATTCGGAGAATTTTTTTATTCATACGAAGTTGAGCAAGTGCTTATTGGTCGAAGAATTTTCTCAGAACAAATGCTCATGCTCGTGAGAAGACACTATAGGCAAATGCTTCTTTATTATTCATACAAACCAATAGCCCGCTGCAAATTTACTTCGCCTCAGACAGCCGAATGCGTCGTAAATTAGAATTTGTAATTTTGTATATTACGTCTTTGTTTGTTTTTCCATTCGACCTTTGTTATACCATAGAGTAAAGATGTATATCCTTAGATGTACATCCTTAGTCTATGGTTATACATTTACACAATAATATTTTAGAAAGCATTTGTTTTGAAATATTCGGAAAAAAATGACTAGCTCTTTAAGGGAGTATCAATAATGCAGGGAATGCAACATTGGAATTCCGTTCCGCTGTCGCCAATTGCCGTGAATTACGTGTCGTTGATGTGACTTGATATAGCTATCAGGCTTCTTTTTCCAATACAAGTTTACAAAACCTTGTTTAAGTTTACAAACAGGCTTACAAACGTATTATATGTTTATGCAGCTGTAGAATTCACATAATTTTGACAAAACTACGACGAAAACAGTGAGTTGCTCGCTCCTTGGTCGAATTGCACGGTTGCAAATAATAGCTGGGATGTTAGTAGGGCAGAAAATGCAATATTTCAATCCTACGTATCTGTTTCCAATAATACGGGAAAGTATGTACTGTTGTAGCACCACTAGTTGATTTAAAGTAACGATCAAACACGCTCTTCAGGCCGCAGTTAAACAGTATACACTTCCACAATATTGCTCTTCTAAAATTGATATTGTTTCGTTTTTGTTGCAGCCGTTTCAGAACCAATATATTGAGAACGAAAAATTATAAATTTTGTCTTCAAAATGTACAATAGTTACAGATGACGTGTTAAAAACACCGAATCTCTGATGCATTGAACATCTAATGTTGACACAAAGACACTGACAGTGGTGCAGAGTTTCCCCAAGTTACACGCCTTGAAAACGATTTCGCAATTAAAAGTTAAATTAAATAATTCCGAGTGCTTAATTACGATTAATTAAAATCCGAGTGCTCAAATAACATGATTGACCTAAAAAATGTTAGTAACTAATTTAGTTAAAAATTCGTGATAATTTTTAGGAATGCACATCATTCTATTCTGCGTATGACGTGCTGAATTATAATGCCCTATCTCATCAAAGTCGTGTAATTGATGTTATAAGTCGAAAATTATTCATGTTTGACATTGCTGCAACTGAGTGACTTCACCTTGTGGAGTTGCTTCCAGAGGTAACGTAAAGAACTTTCCGACATATTGAAGGACAGAACGGACAAAAGGTCATGGAAATAAGCATTGGGTAATGGTAAACTCTAGGCAGCCAGTTCAAGCATTTCTAAAGACTTTATTGGAGGTGAAACATTAAACAATTTGAAGCAAATATTGAATAAACTATACTTGTACTCAGTATCTTTCAGTTTTCTTTTCTTTCAGGTTTCTCTAGATTGGTCAATAAAAGCGACTCTTAAAGATATATAAAATTGCCGCAATATTTTTCAGAAAAAAACATATGTGATTATTTGGAAATATTAGGAAGATTTGCATTTATTCTTATTTATAGAGGTACTTGCTTTTGCACTCGGCCGAGGTTGAGATTGAGCCCGAGCGGTAGAAATGACGTACACAAAGTTTAAATAACCTCCTTTTATAAACTCCACTGTGTAAGGTGGATTCCAAATAAAGTGGAAAGTTTCCATTTCTATCTGTTACAGCAAATCTTAAAATTACTATAATATACAGAATAAACAATTAAGAATTTTGACGCTTAGTGATTCATATGAAATCTGCAAATACTTAAAACAAAACGTTATTTATTTATTTGTTTATTTATTTGGTCAAAAACAGTAAAAACTGTATATGACGTGTGGGGAAAGAGATTATCTGCGCACATTTTCTTGAGGCACAGAAGAAAAAAAAAAGCAAGATTTGAAAAACTAGTAAAAAGAATTTAGAAAATAATTATTATTTTAGAAAACTTAAAATTTGAAAAATGTTTGTTCCCGAGTTGTAGAAAATCAGTACATGTGAGTAGAGTACATGTATCGTATGTGGATTTCTTGTACTGAGCTGTTGATACTGACGCTTGATGCACGTGATTTCTACGGGGTGTGTTGTAATTATAAATATCAATATTGCATGAAAATATGTTCCCTCCATTAAATAGGTCATTTTTGACAAATATTACAGATTCGTAAATAAATAGACAAGGCAATGGTAAGATTCCAAGCTCAATGAAAAGAGGCTTGCAGGGATCACGTGGAAGGCATTTTTTCATTATTCGAATAATTTTCTTTTGCAATCTGAAGATCTGAATACTACGGGATGAGCTTCCCCAGAATATTATGCCATATCTCAGGCGGGAATGAACATTTGCAAAATAAACGCAAGGAGCTGCATGAAGACTGACAGAATTTGAAAGAATTCTGAATGCGTAGCATAATGAACTTAATGTAGTGTTTAATTCTGTGATATCTACATTCCATTTGAGGTTTGATTGAATTGAGAGACCAAAAATTTTGTTACCTCAACATCAGCTAATTGCATTTTGTTCATTTTCAATGGAATATGCGATTTCCGATTTGAAATGCAAAACTTCATTGAAACAGTTTTTCTTTCGTTAACAATTAATTTGTTATTATTAAACTAATTTGAAACTTCTGAAATCGTACTATTTACTGCTTCTTTCTTGCAAAGAACATTCGTGTCATCGGCAAATAGAACCGTTCTTCCATTTTTAATAGACGAGGGCATATCGTTTACAAACTTATCACCAACGACCCGATTTACACACTTTTACATAACGATAACACTAAAATGATAAATATGAATGGAAATCCACTTACAAAACAGGCAACAATAGTAATAATACTGCTAACGAGATTGATATCTTGTAATAAATTGAGAAAAAAGATTGCCTTTCAATATTTTAATACTTAAATAATAACAATTTAATACTTGTCTGCCACAGTACGTAATATTTTGTTATAAAATATTAACATATTGTTATGCAACACTGTTAAATACTAAACATACTTATACATAGATATATTCTTTCTTAAGTTAACAATATTTAATAATTACCCACAAATGTAAATAATTATTCCAATTAAATGAGACTGAAACCTTTGTGTTTGCCAAGAACGTTTTTGAAACCCCAATCTTACAAGCCCACCCAACGATTATGTTAACTGCATCATGCTTCCATGACTGTCGCTTTGGAACTGCGAAAAATTCCCCTTCTCCGCTACCCGCTACAATTCGCCCTTCATGACGTCAGGTGTCCCCACTCTTTCTTTTTGGACGTCTTGCGGCATTTCTTGAGAATATTTTACTTCACCACTGGTTAACAGTAAAATCAAGGGACTTTTGGTATTGCAACAAAGAAATACGACAACGTAATTGCAGGAATTCACTGAGCATTTCAAAGTTACTTTTATGTTTATAGAAAACGTTTTTCTGAGGCAAAACCACTTGACCAACCGCCAATCGGATATCGGGGGGGGGAGCGTTCGGCTGGGGGGATGAATCGTTTATAAAGCCGGGCACTCTCGAGCTTGCCGAGCCGTATGAAGAGGTGACTGGTGGAGAACGCGGTGCTTTGATGACTGGTCTGGCTGGCCCGGAGGCCCGCCAGGGGAGCGCTGAAAGGCTACGTCCAAGTGTGATGTCCTCGCCTCAGTCTGCAGTTTGGGGCGCGACCAACGGTCGGTGTTTGGCACTGGGTAGGGCCTTCGTTATGCGGTGGGCCCTCGTAGTTGCAGAGATCGCCTGCAAAGGGTGATTTCTGTGGGTATGTTGGGCTCTACCCATCCCCTTTGGCTGTACTTAGGGAGCGCGCGTAGTTTTGTAAAGGAGTAATCGGGCAGAGCTTGTTAAGGATCTTTAATTAAATGATTCTAACATCTTAATAAGTAACTTCTTTATTAAGTAAGAATATTGCTTTAAAGTAATTCTTTGTACTGCTTACCTTCAATATTTAAATAAATACATACGTACATTTTAACGTTTGAACAGTAAAGTTAAATTCAATGTTCAAACACCTTCCATTGATTTCGCAATTAAATAATAAAGGTACCCAGGTTTTTTACCCTCTCGATTTCTCCTTTAAGTTTAAATTTGATGGGCCTTCAGGGAGGATGTACAGCCATGGCCCTACCCGGTTAGATGTAAGGGGACCTCTTGTGCCATATTAGATTCGCATGCACTCATTTATAGTAATCTCCGGGTGTTCATCGTTGAATAGCACCGCGGAAAGCGAGTCTATAGAGACCTCTTAATTTGGCTCGCTCAGGTAGGACCGTTTAAATCGTTAGTGTTAGGGCAGTCTGACAGTCGGGTGTCATGTTCAAAGTTTAGTAGGTTCACCCCCAGTCAGAGTAGCGCAGGTGCAGCGTTGACGGAAACTCTTCAAAGGAGGTGGTTTCCCGAAACTTCCATTCGAGGAGAGAATTGAACAAAGATTCTTTCTCGGAATGTAAATTTCGGGTCTGCCTCCCGACGCGGGATTTGTCGGTTTCTTATCTCGAGAAACCGCCAGCAAAAGGAAAGTAAAAATTACGTAGTAGACGTGGCACAAGAGATGGGTGGGATTTTTTTATGGTGTTAAATTTTCTTTTTCTTTATATCGTCGGTTTAATTTATACAAGTCGTCAAGAACCGTCGTGAAACTTGGTGAGTAAATCGTGAAATTCTTAAATAATTTGGATAAATAGTTGGATTTCTATGTAACATTCTATTTTAATTTTTCAGAAATCGCTGCTTCTACTTCATACGAAGACAGATTTTTCAAATAATCTAAAACTGGAAATTGGATCTGAAGATGAAACAAGAGTTTGAAACTACCATAAAACGGAAGATGCCAACGTAATATAAAGGATCACGGGAACAGGGCGGGCTAAAAGGGATGGGTTGTGCTCCTTTTCAGATCGAGTTGGGATGGGGGAAGGGCAATTAATGGAGTTTTCTCTTGATTTCAGAATCGCTACGAACAGTCCCTTGTGAGAATACGTACTTTTCTTCCATGGACCTCTTCCCCGTTCAGCGCTTTCTACGTGTAGATCTACGGAGTGGGCACCTGGTTTCGGGAGGGACTAACGGGCGGGATGTAATTTTTTTCAGGAGGTGTGGGCATGGGAAGGGCTACTAATGGGATTTTCTCTTGATTTCAGGATTTCTTTACCATCTCCAAAAAACATCTTTAAGCGAGGTTTGCAACTGACTTATTTTTTTAAAAAAAAACTCTGGCATGCAATTGGGTGTTTGCCGCTGCACTTGTCACTCTGCAAGCTTTGATTACAGTACTTAAACAAGAGTTTAATTTTACCGCGAGGAGCTCCTAATAATTTTTAAAAGTAAATAACTTTTACATGTGAGTGAAAAGGCGTTTTGCGCTCCTCCACAAAATATCCTCCAAAAAGTCTCATTTCCATTAACCATTACAAGAATCTGTAAAATAGAACGCGGTGTAATTTTGTTTACCTATGCCCCCCCCCGCCTTATCTCCGTAACTTCTATAGCCACAATACTAAAGTTCTTAATGTTTTCAGATACGTCCCCCACGGTCTTCTCAAGTTCGTCATGGTTGAAGCCTTCAGTCTGCAGGAATCTCCAAAATACCGGGCACCGAGCACTGCGACGCATCACATCCGTACGCAAGCCAAGCAACGTCCTAAATAATAAACTTTTTGTGACACATTTTAATTTTGCTTTTTCAAATGTAATATGAAAGGAGAAATTAAAACTTATTTGGCCTTCTTTCCATTTTCAATTTTTACTTCGCCCAAATTTTGTCCAGGGAGTGCACTAAAATCTTTAGGTCTTGCCAAAGCCTCAATAATTAGTTTTTCTTCCCAACTTGCGACATTACTAGTAAACTATGTTGCATCGCAGCTTCCTTACCTATCATTCCTTTCTATGGTGTAAAATAAAAATTACCTTCGTAGAGTAATTCAGAATTAACCCAAGACACATCCAACTTACAGCTGCCGAGGGAATGGGAACATAAATTTTCTCATCGTGATTTTTCTATGGCACATAGAAAAATAATGGAATTATAAAATTATTTATTGTACATAATGTAAAACGTTTATTCTTTAGTGTCGTAAGTCAAAACTGACTTGTGCACCAAAAAATTAATTTCTACGTTTACAAGGGTCCATTTTAACCAAATTTGTTCAAAGCTATCGAGAACCTAAAATATGACTTACATAAAAATATATTTACGTGAAAATAGGCGAAATAAATATTCATTTTTATTTTTTCATTTTTATTATATACATATCACAAGTCTAAGGCTATCTATAAAAATTGCAGGTGTTGCTAGATTACTTGTGCATTGGTCAACGTACAAATCTCGCAAATCGCAAAAATATTTTGCCTTATTCAACAAGACATACTGCCAGACTGCTTCGAGTTTGAGCTATTCTAAACGGTGGCGAGAGCTCCGGTAACGCATCCAGCATTTATTCCACGCGGTCGACGCACACCGATAACAGGCTAAGTTTCAGTATCGTTCGTTCTCGATAATGATAGTTCCGGAACTGGCATTCTCGGACACTAGTATCGGCGTGCCCGGTTTCGCCGCCGAGAACGAACGGAAGTGACATTTTTGCCCAGCTCTAGGCAGCACTCAAACGAGATAAGTTAAAACAGGTATAACAGAGCGAATAGGAACAAAATCACATCAGCTGCGTAGACAAATGAGAATAAACTCATCACTCCGAGAATTTTTTCTATTGATACGAAGTTGAGCAAACGCTCATTGGTCGAAGAATATTCTCAGAACAAATGCTCATGCTCGTGAGAATGTACTCTGAGCAAATGCTGCTTTATCATTCATACCACCCATGTTTCATTTTACAAACATGTGGAACAAGAAAACCTAAAGAAAATTAGGAGTAAGATGTACCAATTGAGAAAAATGATTTAAATAATCTTTATGTTAAAATGAGAGAAAATAAATAGTTGGAATTGGAACAAAAACATCTGATGTTTGATTTTCTATTGCCTATTTTTCGAGGCTTGTGCTTATTTTAGGCTCCAGCCTCTTTTGTCCGAAAAATTCCTCCCGTTCCCCTTTCTCCCCCCTTTTTTTGTCCGTAAAATAGAACACTAGATTTTCAATTTATTTTAAAATTCTACAAGACTTATGAGAAAAGGAAACAAATTTTATTTTTTTTAATTACTGTATTGACATTCGCTCGAGTTGCTACAAATATAAATTAATTTCTGAAATAAACCAAATTTTTCTCAGAGACTTCTTTAAAGTTTATTTTTTCATACTTCTATATTACTCCAGGTTTGTACATGGAGACTTCAGCAGATACAAAAACATACCACCAAAGCAAAAGCATGCCTTTTACATTTTAATTCAATGCGCCGTCTAAAAATAGTTCCTTATCGTATCAAATCGTGAATAGCCGTTTTGTAACATTGGTTACTAATTGAACCTGATCGTATAGAGGAGAGATTAATGCTATTTGGACATCAACGCTGCTCTTTGTCATTCTCGATAGCTTTGAACAAATTTGGTTAAAATGGACCCTTGTAAACGTGAAATTTGCAATCATTCAAGTAGAAATTTTTATTATGGGACGAGATTTTAGTCTTTTGTAAGATTCGTATAGTTTCGGTCGTTCTAAAAAATTCAGAAAAATATACTTTGGATGGCGATAAATGGTAGGTGGCAAGAGTATCTGGCAAGTCTGAAAAGGTAGCCCAGGCAAAAGAAATTAGAAAACTAACTAGTACGAGAATGCCTGTACTATTCTGCAGCACCACTAGTTACCTTCCCGTATACGTACGTATATAGGGAGTAATATACGTAGTATACGGAAAGTTATGTAATGCTACACGAAAAAACAGCGAATTTTCGGCAGAAAAAAATTCATTAACGGGCCGTGATCACGTAAAAGTGGATAAATTCACTTGCTAAAGTAAAAAAAGCTAGTGGTGCTACTGAATGGCACAGACTTTCCCGAATTAGTTTTCTATTTCCTTGGGTCTGGACTAGCTATTCGGATTTGCCACATACTCGTGCCAGCAGTCATCTATCGGCGTCCAAAGTCCTCCTCTTTTTTTTTTACATTTTCTTGATTTTTTCGTTTCCTAATGGTAGAACGGAATTATTAATTTTAGAATATTAAAGAACACTAAAACCTTTTCCTAAAAGGAAATTTTATTTCAAAAATGTTCAGCTTTTTTAAGAAAATGGCATTTAAGCCCTACTAAAATTGCGAAATTTGAAGCTCTTTTTCACAAAAAGTTTTGAGTTTTCAGAAAACTTCATTTGACGTACTTTGAAGCACAGTAACTAATAAATACAATAGTGTTTACAATTTCCTGGATGTGTGCGTATTATTGATGAGAGATATTTCAAAAAAAGTATATTTATGTAATTTTTGTCAAAACAAAAGAATACCCCAAATTGAACTTTACGTCATATTAAAAAGTGGAATTAATACTATCCGTTCGAAAAGTTTGAAGAAATAAATTGGAACCATTTACAAGAAAAAGGTGTTTGAGCATTTCTGAAAATGGGGAAGTTTGAGCTATTTTTCACTGAAAACTGTTAAGTTCTCGAGAAACTTAACTTGACACATTTTAATGCACGTGTACACATAAATATAATAATGGGATCAAATTCCTGCTAATGTAAATATTATTTAAAGCAAATGTACTCGTAAAGACAATAATTTGAATAAATCGCCAGTAATGTAAATATTACCACCATGAGAGACAACTCAAAAAAAAATATTTTTGTAATTTTTGAAAAAGTAATTTTTGAATTGATCAATATGGCGTTTATGTCATCTCACAGAGTACATTTAGTGCTATCCCTTTCAAAAATTATAAGAAAAAAATTGGAGCCGTCTTTGAGAAAATCTTGTTTTTGTATTTTTTTTAAAAATTGCAAATATTGCACGCGATATTGCGAGATAACTACTAAACTGTTCAAAAAAATGAACATGAACATGAAAGAACTCACTTTGGAGAACAAATTTTATTTGGAAGAAAAATCTCTATCTTCAATTTTGTATTTGTAGGAGGACGCCGAGAAAAATTAAAACTTTAGCAATTTTCGAAAACTTAGAATTAACCGTGAAAGATCAAACCTATGCCATTTTAAAAAGGGCAATTTACTCTATTTTTATAAGAAATGTAAAGAAAAACTTACGAGTCCTTTTTGAAAAAATTTTGAAAATGTCCGAGGGGCTTCATATAAAATACCCCCAAATTTTGAAGAATGTTTTTTAGAATCTCCAAGCTTCGACTAGAGCCTGATTGACAAGGGTTTCTTCAATTTGGAAAAATTCCTACGAGTGGTTTAGGCGCTAGTAATATTCACAGACGGACGGACGAACGTTTTGTTTTTAATTGGTTTTTCGGTATGAAGTCGTTACAAAACGAAGATTCTGGCTACACCACGTGTTAGGGGATTTTTTTCTTAATTTAGCAACTGGTTTTATCCACTTTTCGTTATTAGGACCCGGCAATGAACTTTTTCTGCCGAAAACGCGACGTTTTTACGCGCAGCATTACATAACTTTCCCTGTACTACGTACAAATATATTACTCCGTATACACGTACGTATATAGGAAAGTAAACTAGTCGTGCTTCCAATGCACATACTTTCTCGCACTGCTTCTATATGGTCCTACATGCTATTCCACTATTTCATTAACCGGAAAAAGTGTTTTCTACCAGCAAACTTTTTCCGTTCCGAGACCCGAAATCCGATCTTCAAAGGTAACGAGTCGGCACTTATACCACTACGCCACAGTAGCACCGTATGGGCGAACAGCCATAAAATGAATCGAACCGAGCTATAAAATGGTAAATGCATGATAAAGAAACAATTGATATGATAGTACATACACTTTGCAAATCCAAGAAGTGAAAAATTGTTAAAAGTTAAAAGAACTTTGATAAATAATATTCCCCGACCAGGACTCGAACCAGCGAAGGTTTCCTCGGAACAGCTGTGTCAATGCTCGCTGATTAACGAGCGAGTACCTTGGCTGTGCATGGGATTTACACTTATATAATAGTAATAAGTAGGGCCCGAATAATTATGTAGTAAAAATTACAAAAAAATAAGCACATATATATGTATTATAATGTATAGAAATATGTAATAAAAAGTAAGAAATATGTAATACTTTAAGTATTGCATATTTAAGTATCAATTCGTTTGAATAAAATACTTTTGCTTAAATATTGATCTGTGGACTCGTAAAGACTAAAATTAAAACATAATAATCCTCGTAATTCTGTTATTTACAAAGATCTCTGTAACAATAAGAAACAAATGTTTGTATCAAACACTTAGAAATGAAACTTTTCCTATTATCTGTTCGAGGGCCTTGCCCCAACTAAGTGTTCCACATCGCACGAAGTTAGTGGTGCATATTTAAACTTTGTCTCAACATGTCACTGTTCAATGCTATTCACCGATTAGGGAATAAAAACAATTCTGATTGATATTTAATCAATTGACTCTTAGATAGTTCAAATTCCGCTTTCTTTAACGATGTTCTTACCCAAGACGCTATTGCTAGACTGCTTTGAAAAGATACACCAAACATTGCCTCTGGCAAATTCCCCGTCTGCGTTATCACAAGGTTTAAGCCAATCGCCGTGAATTATTTTCTGTCTTTTTCTTATCCAAGAGCTGCAGTGCCACATCGTGATTTTACTTCTGATTTTCATCTCACAGAGATACTTTACAAACAAGGGTTTAAGCTTGCGTGTAACAAACGGAGAAAGAAAACTGTCAATGGCGCTTTCTGATTTGCGTTGGTGCGTGTAATTTTTGGCGAAGGGCATTAAGGTCAAGGGAGACCTCTGGAAAATGCATCGTGGGCGCGAATTATCGCCTGCTTGACATCATTTTCATACACCAACTTCCTTTCCGAGCAGTATTTTTTTCTCAGTTATACTCGAGCTGAAATCTAGACACTGAAAGCTTCGGAATGCAATAACGCCTTTGCCATTTTGTAGGATATTGCGTGCTTCAATTTCATCATTTTTATGCAATACAATAGCGCCAACTTACACAGAGAGGAGACTGCAGAACAATTGTGTTTGATAATGCTGAATTGTTTGCCTGGGTGATTCTTTGTCAAAAAATTATAGGATAAATGAAGAATTATACAAAAAGAATTCAGAAAAACGGAAATATGAAGAAAAATTTTAAAATATGTACTTTCGGGTAAAATATGTAAATATATGTGCTAAAAAGTCAACGTTTTCAGGCACTAATCTACATGAAACATAAATATATCGTGGTTTTAACTTGATAGAGTTAACTTTCGGAAATATGTAATTAGATAATTATCCGGGCCCTAGAAATAAGTGTATGGTGGTTTCATTTCTAGCATTAGGATGCTGAAAAATCCAGAGAATGTGAAACAAAATGTCCTTTGGGTGCCCAAAGAAGGTATCTTGGAAGATCATCATTCATAACAGAAAAACTAGTTCAAACTATAGAGATTAGAAAACTAAGTTCTGTGAGAAAGTATGTGCCATTCTATAGCACCACTAGTTTATTTATTTATTTGTCGTATCTTATTACACGTGTGGAGAAACTTTAAAGAAAAAAATTGAAGCGATTTTTGAGAAAAAGTTTTTCGCAAATTTCAAGCGTCAATTACGCAAAAACTACTAGTTTTTCAGAAAATTGTATATGACATTTTTTAAAGAACTAATTTTGTACAACAGACTTTGTCTGAGGCAAAAATCTCTATCTACAATATTGTAGTTTTAAAAGTATATTTTAAAATTTTCCAAAAACAAAGCATCACCCAAAAATAGGATTAGCACCATATTTTTTACCGTCTCTTATTACGTAAGTGAAGAAAACTTACAGAAACAATTTGGAGCGGTTTTTGAGAAACAAAATTTTGGTAAATTTCAAACGCAATTTACGCAAAAACCCGTTTTTTCAAAACATTGTAAATGGTATTATTTAAAGTGCTAATTTTGTACAACCGACTTTGTCTGAGGCAAAACTCTGTCTTCAATTTTGTAGTTTTGAATTTTTTTTTAATTTTCGAAAAATCGGTGATATCAACGAAAATGATGCCTGCATCATTCTCTTAAATATTCTTCGACCTATTCAACCACAAAATTTAATCTAAAAATTTGGAGTTATTTTTTTTAAACTTTGAAAATGTTCATCGGCTTCCAGTAAAGTACCTTCCAAGTATAAAATATCGATTTCAAATTCCAAGAGCCTTGACATCAGCCAAATCGATGGGGGAGTATCAATTTTGAAGAAAATCGGCTGAACGGTATAGGCGCTATCGTTGACCACACACGGACAGACGAATGGACGGAAGTTTTGCCGTCAATCGATTTTTACTTTCCCGTATACGTACGTATACACGGAGTGATATACGTAGCATAGGGAAAGTTATGTAATGCTGCGCGAAAAAATGGCCAATTTTCGGCGGAAAAAAATTAATTGCCGGGCCGTGAAAGCGGAAAAGTGGATAAAACCAGTTGCTAAATTAAGGAAAAAAATCCCCTAACACGTGGTGTAGCCAGAAACACTGTTATCTAGGCCCTTGATACCGAAAAACCAATTGAAAGGAAAACGTCCGTCTGTCTGTCTGTCCGTCCGTCCGTCTGTCTGTCCGTTCGTCTGTCTATCCGTCTGTGAACACTGCTAGCGCCTAAACCATACGTACGATTTCTTCCAAAATGGATATTCCCCAGTCGATCTGGTTCTAGTTCAGTATTAAGAAGCAACAGAACATGAATACACCACGAGTTACAGGATTTTTTTCTAAATTTAGCAATAGAATTATTTACTTTTGCGTTACCAGACCCCAGCTATATGAGTTTTTCTGGTGAAAATTCGCCGTTTCCCGCCGCACAATTACATAACTTTCTCTTCTTACGAAGTATTCGTAAGGCGAGAAAGTAAAATCCTCTAACACGTGGTGAAGTCAGAATCTCTGATTTGTACATCCTTCATACCGAAAAACCAATTGAAAGCAAAACGTCCGTCCGTCCGTCATCCGGTGTCTGTGAACAACACTACTGACTAAACCATAAGTACGATTTCTTCCAAAATTAATATTTCCCGGTCGATCTGGTTCCACTCAAAGCGCGACGATTTTGAAAAACTTTCTTCAAAATTTGGGGGTACTTTTCATGAAGCCCCCGGAAATTTTCAAAATTTTCTCAAAAACGGCTCCAAATTTTTTCTTTAAATTCCTTGTAAGAATAGAATAAAATACACTTATAAAAGAGGCATAGGTCCAATTTTCATTTTCGAAAATTGCAAAAGTTTGAATTTTCTTTCCGTGGCTTCTTACCACTATAAAATTAAAGATAGAGGTTATTTCTTCAAATAAAATTTGTTCTCATTACTAGTTCTTTCATTAAGTTCCTGCACTTTTTTTCAAAAGTTTAGTAGTTTTCGCGGAATATTGCGTGCAATATGTGTAATTGTAAAAATTTACAAAACAAGAATTTTTCAAAAACGGCTCTAAACTTTTTTTAAGACTTTTGGCAAGGATAGTGCCAAATGTTGTCTATGAGGTGACATAAACGCAATATTTCTTTCTTCTTTTGTTTTTTCAATTATAAAAATGTATTTTTTTACTTGTCTCTCACGTCGGTAATATTAACATTAGCGGCGATTTGTTCACATTATTATATATATGAGTGCATATGCTTTAAATAATATCATATAAAGTTTTCGAAAACTCAACCGTTTTCGTTGAAAACTAGCTCAAAATTTCGCATTTTCAGAAATGCTCAAATGTCATTTTCTCATAAATGGCTCCAAATTATTTCTTCAAACTTGTGCTATTTCTACTCTTTAATATGTCCTAAAGTTCAATTTGGGGCATTTTTTTGTTTTTTGCACAAATTACATAAATGTAATTTTTTTGAAAGATCTCTCACACTCTTAATACGCACATTACTAGCAATTTGTAAATACTTTGTATTTGTAAATTAAAGTGCTTTAAATGACTCTAAGTGAGTTGTTTTGAAAACTCTCACAGAAAAACATTTTCTGTGAAAAAGAGCTTGAAATTTCTCATTTTTAGTAGCGCTTAAACGCCATATTCTTAAAAACATCTCCAAATTTTTCAAAGAAAATTGACATTTAGGCGAGTTTTGCTGTTCTTTAATATTCTTAAAATAAAATTTCCGTTCTACTATTTGGAAACTGAAAAATTAGGAAAATGTCAAAAAAAATATACTTTGGACGGCGGCAAATGGCAGCTGGCACGAGTATGTAGCAATTCCGAGTTGCTAGCTCACTCACAAGGAAGCAGAAAACTAATACGGGAAAGACTGTGCCATTCTGTAACACCACTAGTTTTTATTGATATTAGAATATCTTTCACTGCCCCAATGATTCGGCATTTTCGAGGCGCGTTGCTTGTGTTGTGGTTGTGTAAACGACAGTGGCGTAGCGTCAGGGGACGCTGAGATGCTGAGCATCCCCGTATATAAGAACCTTAAATACTGTATTGATAATCTTACAAGTGGTCTGTTGAGCGAAACACGTTTTGTATTAATTTAAAATTGATTTCCTATGATTGAATTCGGCGGGCTGTTGAAGCTGGCCTCTGATTGCTTGGATGCTAAAATACTTCAGCGTCTGCCGCCAGATTGCGACGAGCAATGACGCATGCGCAGATGGCGAGGTCCCCCTCTCCCCTCTTCACCCCTGGCCCAGAGAAACCCGACTGCTTTACGCTAGCGTCTACTGCGGAAAGAAGCTCGTTTGTGCACGAGAGCGCAGCACACTTCAGGCGTTCAGTAAATTATCTTTCTCTCTCTCACTCGGGAGTCCCCGCTTGGTCATGGGTACAAACTGTAGAAATAGTGCCTGACTACTATTTCTTAATTAATATCCAAGAAATTGTATTATCTCTTAAATAGATTACATATTATTTAAGTCTGCAATGTATAAATTAACAAATGGTCTTATTGCCATTCGCGTATAAGAATTAAAGCTGAGCCATTGTATAATTTGCTTTCAAGACATCGGCAGCCCTGACTGCTGTGAGGATTTTGTGGGAAGCGCCTACACCGTCGTAAGCAATCGAGATCGTGGAAGTAGTCCCAGTGTATCTGCCTTGTGTTGCGTTCGCCTGTTAGACGAAGTTTTTGATAGTGACATTTTGTGTGTTATTGTTGAGCATCCCCAAACGTGTGAGTCACGCTACGCCACTGGTAAACGAAGACCAGACTAGAATTATGTCGTTTGTGACAGATTCTGAGAAGATCTACGTGCATAAAAACGTGTAGCACGTGCTACGTGATAAAAGCACAAGAGAGTAGGTATCGTAATTTTTATCAATTCCACGCACGACTTTGAACCAAAATTATATAATGCACAGTTGACAATCTTTCGGTGTTATCAAAGGTATTTTCACTTTTATAACAACGATTTACAAAGAGCCAAATGTTCGCTTCGGGACAACTAGTATTCCTTATTACAGTTATTTTAAAACATATTTACATATTATGTTTTATTCGCACTTTGCCATGAACATCCATTTAGGTTAACTTATTTTTTAATAATGCAGTTTTATACGACACAACTGCTTACAATGTGAAAGAGACATGGATTTTTAATTTATATTAGTATTTTATTTATTTTTGCACAGTTTTAAATTACTTGGAATGTAATATACATTTGTGTACTGAACATTATCGATAATTGTAAGAGTAGCATTCCTTGAATCACTATCCTCGTCTTCAGATCGATTTGTTTCCTTTGGAAATTAAATTGTGGACAAACTTTGTTCACCACCTCTCAAAATTAAACCGTGAAGGCGTGAACTACATGTAATCAATTTGGGAAATATTGATTTTAATTTCAAAATAACGTCAAAATCCTTTGAGGATATATTTTTGTCAATAAAAATGTGCACAATAATTTTTTATTAAGAAAGTGTTTTATTAATCAAAATAATGCTTCCATCTCTCGTACACATTATTTGAGGGGTAGATGGTAATTTAGTTTACATTTGCTGAGCGGGCTAGTTGTAAACGATGAAGCGAAGTGTGCGTGTCTTCGAAGCTGATACTTTTCTTCAATCTTTAGCACCCCTGCACTTACTTACAAAAGTTCAGGGTATAACAGGCTCGTCTCTGATTTCAACTGAACGTACTTTCAATGGAATAACGAGAATACGTACATTTGCAGTCGCTATTGCTCATATATTGATTCACTGTGTAACATTTTGGATAATGATAACATTTCTTTTCGATAATTTATTTCAAGATACAGATATTTTTGTACATACCGCGGGACTATTTTCTTTCATTGTCACCTGTATATCAAACGTCGTTGCTTTGTTAATAACTGCTACTTCAAAGCATAGACAAAACATTAATGATTTCGTAATTTTGATAACTAAAGCGGATACATTTCTACTAAAGGATGGGAAAATATTTTATAGGAAATGGAAGATTCGATTATCTGTTATTGTAGGCGTGTTTTTATTATTTATGTTTGTCGTTTACGTTTTTGAAACGCGTTCGTACGGTTCATCAGGGTATCAAATGACCTTTATGTTTCCGCTCGTGGCATACACTGGGTCCACAACGCCCACAGTCAGCCTGGAACTCATGACCCTACTTTCCATGATCAAAGTGCGTTTCCGAAAACTCAATGAATTCCTAAAGGAAATTGCTCCAGAGGAGCCAGACAAGACAACAGCCAGGTATAAGTGGTTATGGCAACTACGGAATGCTCATACGGCGCTTTGTAGTGGAACTGAGAAACTGAACGACGCTTTGGAGGAGCAAGTGCTTTGCTCTGTCACATCAACATTCACCAGCTTGACATGTTTCATATTTGTAACCATTCACATTGTGACTCACAGGAATGACGAGGATCCATCATTTTGGATAGCGAATATTATGTTATTCTTGTGGATTTCCATCTGGATCTTGCAGGTATTTAAAACATTATATCGCTATGTAATTAATTACTGAGAATCTGCGCTAAGATTTAAATGATATAATAATGAATGCAAACAGTTAAAAGAAAAACAATACATGTTTTCAAAGACTGTCAAGAGTATTTTATGTCCACGGAACCTACAGATGTGACCAAAACTCGTTGGGACTATCCGGACGAGACAAACTGATTGGCACAATTCTTAGTCGGTTCCCTCTAGGGTTCTCTAGAAGAATTAAAAATAGTGATGCTTCAGAATGGCACAGACTATCTCGTAGTTTTCTATGTCCCTTGGTCTCGGCTAGCTATTCGGACTTCCGACATATTCCTGCCGGCAGCCATCTATCGCCGCACACACTTTTTTTTTTACGTTTCCTTAATTTTTCGGTTTTCTAATAGTAGAACGGAAATATTATTTTAAGAATATTAAAGAACAGTAAAACATCGTCATAAATAGCAATTTTCTTTAAAAAAATTGAAGCCGTTTTTTTTAAAGAAAATGGCGTTTAAGCGCTACTGTAAATTCGAGAATTGATACTCTTTTTCACATAAAATATTTGAGTTTTCGAAAAACTTCATTAGAAGTCATTTAAAGAACTTTAACTCACAAATACAATAGTGTTTACAAATTGCTGGAATTGTGCATATTAATGATGTGAGAGATCTTTCAAAAAAATTACATTTGTGTAATTTTTGAAAAACCAAATTAATACCCCAAAATGAAATACCACAATCCTAATGTCGCTAGTTTTCAAAACATGTACTCATGTAATAAAGCTTAACATAATCTAATTACATAAACTACTGTTATGTACTTTGTGACATGTTACATAAATTAAATGTTTATTTTCAAGTGCGCAAGGCTTTTTTGTTGAACCAGAACAATATCACAACTTTCTTCGTAGAAATAAATTCTCTGTACGGTTTAAGAATTAGTGTGGTTCACACGTCAGGCTAAGAAACGTTTTTTTTTTTGTATCCGGCTGTCAAACGCATTTCCGTCAGCTTCTCGAGATCGATTTTTTGCTCGAATACGTAAATTCCTTTTGACCACATTTCTCTCCCCAATATATTTGGAGAAAACCTTAATTAACAAGATGGCTTAATTTTCAGTACTGGAATATCGATACATAAATTTGATGTATATTTTTTGTATCACTTAAATTTTGTTATTACTACTAGACAACAGCCGCTTTACAAATGAAAAATTTTATTTTTGATTAGTGACATGTTGAAAAGTTCAATATTCCTTATTAATCCACCATATATTGAGACGTTAGCTTTTGAATACCACAGGAATGAAAGTTATTTTTACCAACCTTTTTATTTGCAAGATTAGTAGCTCGTTAGATCTACCATGTAAGAGCCAGAATTCAACTACTAGTAGTTGATGATGGACGGCTACACCATCGAAAGTTGCTAAGTACGTAAATGAGAATGTTGGCAACGGTAGCACTTATTTTGTGTTCGATGTATGTTATTACATTCTTGACAAAACATTATCGGTTTTCACATTTGGTGCTAATTATGTAATTTTTGTTAACAAATTATTTTGGCTTTTAAATTCAACTAGTACGGCTTTAAGATACGCAATTATTTGTTATGTAAAAAAACTTTTAACTTTTCTGGTTTATTTATTTTTGCATATTACGTAAATACATGAAATGTTAAATATTATTTGTACACTAGTGTTCTACTCTTGTGGAAAAATTAAAAGGAGCATTAATTTGCATGAGTCGTTATACTTGTCTTCAAATCGATTTGTTTCCTTTGAAAATGAAATTATGAGTAAAGTTTGTTCCACCCAATCTTGAGGCTAAACCATAAAGTACTGTGTACTTTCTATAATTACTTTGAGAAATCAATATTTGATGTAGGCTCCTCATCGTAATTGTTTATTTTGGCATAAAGCTTTTTCGGCCGCATTGCGGCCATCTTCAGTGCTACAAAATAATGATAATAATAATAATAATAATAATAATAATAATAATAATAATATATCTAAATTACAAAAAATTTAAAACTTTTAGATAGATAGATAGGGTTTATTCTACAATTGGGCTGATGTTGCCCGGTGGCAGAATACAGAAAAACAAAAGTACATTAAAAGTACAAAACACAATTAACTATAAAAACAATATATAAAAAATCAATATAAAATCAAACGATCATGCAACTGCATTTACATGCCTATACATATACAACAAATGAAACTATATATATACTAACATTTAAGTAATAAACTTACTTACATATAACACCAACATTCATACATACAAACATACACGCTTACATACATATCATACAAAGACAAAAGAACACTCGCATACACACCAACCTACAAGTATTCACTCACAATCATATTCAGACAAATATGGATAATCACTTTTACCGACAACATAATAATATACAATACTTATAATAATTTTTACATTTCTAACACGTAAAACACTCGTTAACATCAATCAATAAATACGAACTTTTGTCAGAATAGCCTATAAAAGACGCTTAAGATTAGCGAACTAAACTACGAAATGAAATCACTTCACTGCACTTCACTTCACGTCACTGCACCTCATAACACTTTACCTAAATACTAATAGCTCAATACTTTTTAGTTTACTACCCATAATCGCACCTTTCACTTCACTTCACTTCACTTCACTGCACTTTTCACCCTATTGATTAATTTCCTATACTTTTTCTCTAAAACCACGCGCTGAGCAAGGAAAGGGCTCAAAAACTGTCGCAGGCAAATCGTTCCAATCTACGATTGTTCTGTTTACAAAGGAGAATTTGCCTACGTCCGTTCTTTGAATTCTAGTTCTAATTTTATATTTATGATCAAATCTATTAAAATAATCCGGTTTATCTAGCCTTCCCCGTATTTCCTGCCATGCAGGGCCACCAGTGTAAGATTTATACATTACGCAAAGTCGAGCCCTTTTTCTCCGATGTTCTAACGATTCCCAACGTGCAGGTATGTTCTTCCGAAAAGTGTATTTCGCCGCTCTGTTTTGTATCCTCTCTAAGCTCTTCTTAAGTCCTATTCTGTACGGATCCCAACAACTAGCTCCATATTCCATTACAGGCCTAACAAGCGAGGTATACGCGATTTCTTTTGCTTTCGTATTGCATTTTTTAAGATTTCTCATGACGAAATGCAAAGACCTCCAAGCTTTACCCACTACGTAGTTAGTTTGTTTCTCCCATCCCAACTTGCTATCCAGGAGGATGCCAAGGTATTTACAGTTTGAGACTCGCGGAACTACGTCATTACCTAGCTGATAAGGCAATGTATGAAAGTCTCTGGCCCTACAAAATGTGATCGCTTTACTTTTATTTCCATTTACAGTCATTTTATTAGCTCTTGCCCAATCATTAATCTTATTTAAATCTTCCTGTAGTTGAATCATATCGTGCTGTTCTGTAATTTCCCTATATAATATACAGTCGTCGGCAAAGAGTCGAATTTTTGACGTTATATTTTGCGATATATCATTTACAAAGATAAGAAATAACAGTGGGCCAATGACACTGCCCTGAGGGACTCCGGAAGTAATGTTACCCTTTTCCGATAAATGCTGTCCAATTCTAACCTTTTGATTTCTATCGCGAAGAAATTCACTTATCCATGATATTACCCGCCTGTCAATTTTAGCATCAATAAGTTTCAATATTAGTATGTCATGCGGTACTACATCAAACGCTTTGGCAAATAAACGCTTTGGCTTTTAAAGAATTAAAAACTTTCAAGAATTGGATTTTAAAGAGATGTAAAATGTGAAATGGACATATAGATTTTTTTTTAAATGACAAATGAAAATTAAATAAAATAAATGGAATCTATTACAAATAATATTATGAAGCAAACTGGAGTGAAATAAAAGTATAATATAAAATGTATAGATGGAAACATAATTTTGAATAACAAATGTACATTTTGAAAAGAGGTGAAAATAGAAAATGAATAAATATGTAACTAAATAAATAAATGAATTAATAAATTTAGGTGAGCAAACTGACATACCTCTTAGAGGCGGCTGTGGGCCTCAGTCCAGACAGACAGCGAAGGGCGAAGGCATTGTACGCTATTTAAAGGAAACGTTCAATGGAGGTAGGGGAGAACGCGGGGTTTTTTCTAGGAAATGGCCATTGCGGGAAAGGCCCCGGCGGGTGGCGGAAAAGAGGCAGGCAGAGAGGTTAATGTGCTTTGGAAGCGGCCAGTTTCAGAAGAGGGGAGAGAGAAGGAATCTGTTCATTTAAAATAGCGTGTTGGGGATTGTTTAATAAATTATTAATGTGTATTGCTTCTAGTTTAAGTCTATGTGTGTATCTGTTTTCAATTTCTAAAATTTTGACGTCGGTGTCTGCATTGAACGAGTGTCCTTGTTCTAATAGATGGTTGGCAAAGTGTGAATGTGTGTTTTTTTGTGTGAGAGCTTGTCTGTGTTCTTTGATCCTTTGTTTAAAGGATCTTCCGGTTTGGCCAATATATTTAGCATTGCAACTACCACAGGAAATGGAGTACACCCCACATGATAGAGGCTTGGGGATCGGATCTTTGTTGTGGGAGAGTGTGGTGTGGAGACAGGTTGGTGTGCTGAATGTGACGTGTATGTCGAATTGACTGAGCTTTTTGGCAATTTTGAGTGACAGTGTTCCAAAGAAGGGGATGGTGTATCTGGTGTGCGTGTGTGTTGTGTGCGTGGGAGTCAGTGAAGTTAATGTTTTTGTGTTAAGGGAGATAGTTTTTCTTTTGATAAGGTTGTCAATAAGACAGTCGTTGTAGCCATTATTGGTAGCTATTTGTTTAATGATAAGAATTTCTTTCCTGATGTTCTGGGGGGAGAGAGGAATTGAGAACAATCTGTGAACCATACTATGGAATGCTGCGTGTTTGTGAGAGGGTGGATGTTGTGAACTGTTATGAATTACTGTGTCGGTGTGTGTCGGTTTCCTGTATATGTCAAAAGCGTGTCTGTCATTCACTAAAGTGATGGATAGGTCTAGAAAGTTAAGGGTTCTGTTCTCATTTTCCTTCTCTACTGTAAATTGTATATTAGCATGTATAGAATTAAGGAAGTCAGTGAAGTTTTTCAGTTGTCTGTAAGTGCCGGTCCAAAGTACTATGATGTCATCTACGTATCTATACCAATAGGTTACATTTTTTAACTGAGGGTGTCCAGAATTAAAAATTGTTTCTCTAGGTTGTCCATAAAAATGTCCGCTAGTAGTGGGGAAAGTGGGGACCCCATAGGTAGGCCAGAAGTTTGAGTGAAAAATGTATTGTCAAATTTAAAGTAATTTATGTCTAAACAGAGAGATATCAGGTTGTACAGCTCATTTTTTATAGGAATTGGACTCAAAGAGTTATCAAGGATGTCCCGTAGAATATGTTTGCATTCCGTGGTCGGGATGCTCGGAAAAAGGTTCGTCACGTCTAAGGAAATCAGTTTGCCATTTGGTGGCACAACTACGTCTTTGATCTTGTCTACTAGATTGATACTGTTGTTGATAGTGTGAGAGGGAGAGAATTTGATGTGTTTGGCAAAATCTTTGTTGAGTTTCTGTGCGAGTCTGTGTGTAATGGAATTGGTGTATGAAACGACAGGTCTTATCGGTGTAGAAGGTTTGTGAATTTTCGGGAGGCCGTACAGTCGAGGTGGAAGTGGATTAGGGGGGATGATTCTGTTAGGGGCGGGGAAAAGAGCTTTGGATTCTGCAAGTTCTTTTTTGATGTCGCACAAGTGTTTGTTCGTGGGATCTTTTTTTATAGGTACGATGTTGTTATTGTTTATGAAGTCGGAAATTTTTTGGTGATAATCAGATTTGTCCAGAATGACTACAGAATTTCCTTTGTCGGCTTTAGAAATGAGTAAATTATTGTTATCTATTTTCTGTTTTAAACTGTGTTTAGTGGAAGACTCTGACATTGTGTTCATGTGTGAGTGATGGGTGTGTTTTAATTCCTGTTTGATGTTGTGTGTTATATTGTGTTTCAATTCATCAGAATTGGGGTGATAGCTAATGATATTGTCTATCTGTACGCATAGAGTTTTAATTTCAGAATGAGTTGGGGGGTGTGGAACAGAATATTTTAGGCCTTTGTTGAGGAGGGAAGCTTCTTCATCGGTTAGTACACAGGAGGAGAGGTTGATGACACGGGGGTGGAATTTTGATTGTGAATATTGTTGGTCGAGTTATGACATGGAGGGTGTGACGAATTGTTGAGAGCGCGAAGGCGTGTCAGTTTGCTCACCTGAATTTGTTTCCGGCGACTGCAGATCTTGAAGACCCTGCTCCTTATGGTGTTCTGCAGCGTGTCCCATTCCATTGGATGTAATGATGATGTAAGCTCTCCTTGGGTCCAGTAAAGATGTTGTGAGAGACGGTCGCGAGTAGCATACCATCTCTTCTTTTCCGACTGTAGCCACGTGGTTCGGCCAGCAGCAAGAGCTTTTTTCGCCGCATGAGAGTTGGATTTGGTTTTCAGTGAAATAAATTTAGGGGTTAATTTCAAAATTAAACATTGGCTTAAAAACCAAATTTGGAGATTTGCTAAAGAGAATTTTAGAGAATATTTGTAGAAATCAGACACCATATTGGCTAAGCCAGCCGTCATAATAGTAGGAAATGGTGTGGCATTTACGATGCTATCATTGAAATCAATATTTGATGTAGGCTCCTCATCGTAATTGTTTATTTTGGCATAAAGCTTTTTCGGCCGCATTGCGGCCATCTTCAGTGCTACAAAATAATGATAATAATAATAATAATAATAATAATAATAATAATAATAATATATCTAAATTACAAAAAAATTAAAACTTTTAAAGAATTAAAAACTTTCAAGAAATGTATTTTAAAGAGATGTAAAATGTGAAATGGACATATAGATTTTTTTTTAAATGACAAATGAAAATTAAATAAAATAAATGGAATCTATTACAAATAATATTATGAAGCAAACTGGAGTGAAATAAAAGTATAATATAAAATGTATAGATGGAAACATAATTTTGAATAACAAATGTACATTTTGAAAAGAGGTGAAAATAGAAAATGAATAAATATGTAACTAAACAAATAAATGAATTAATAAATTTAGGTGAGCAAACTGACATACCTCTTAGAGGTGGCTGTGGGCCTCAGTCCAGACAGACAGCGAAGGGCGAAGGCATTGTACGCTATTTAAAGGAAACGTTCAATGGAGGTAGGGGAGAACGCGGGTTTTTTTTCTAGGAAATGGCCATTGCGGGAAAGGCCCCGGCGGGTGGCGGAAAAGAGGCAGGCAGAGAGGTTAATGTGCTTTGGAAGCGGCCAGTTTCAGAAGAGGGGAGAGAGAAGGAATCTGTTCATTTAAAATAGCGTGTTGGGGATTGTTTAATAAATTATTAATGTGTATTGCTTCTAGTTTAAGTCTATGTGTGTATCTGTTTTCAATTTCTAAAATTTTGACGTCGGTGTCTGCATTGAACGAGTGTCCTTGTTCTAATAGATGGTTGGCAAAGTGTGAATGTGTGTTTTTTTGTGTGAGAGCTTGTCTGTGTTCTTTGATCCTTTGTTTAAAGGATCTTCCGGTTTGGCCAATATATTTAGCATTGCAACTACCACAGGAAATGGAGTACACCCCACATGATAGAGGCTTGGGGATCGGATCTTTGTTGTGGGAGAGTGTGGTGTGGAGACAGGTTGGTGTGCTGAATGTGACGTGTATGTCGAATTGACTGAGCTTTTTGGCAATTTTGAGTGACAGTGTTCCAAAGAAGGGGATGGTGTATCTGGTGTGCGTGTGTGTTGTGTGCGTGGGAGTCAGTGAAGTTAATGTTTTTTGTGTTAAGGGAGATAGTTTTTCTTTTGATAAGGTTGTCAATAAGACAGTCGTTGTAGCCATTATTGGTAGCTATTTGTTTAATGATAAGAATTTCTTTCCTGATGTTCTGGGGGGAGAGAGGAATTGAGAACAATCTGTGAACCATACTATGGAATGCTGCGTGTTTGTGAGAGGGTGGATGTTGTGAACTGTTATGAATTACTGTGTCGGTGTGTGTCGGTTTCCTGTATATGTCAAAAGCGTGTCTGTCATTCACTAAAGTGATGGATAGGTTCTAGAAAGTTAAGGGTTCTGTTCTCATTTTCCTTCTCTACTGTAAATTGTATATTAGCATGTATAGAATTAAGGAAGTCAGTGAAGTTTTTCAGTTGTCTGTAAGTGCCGGTCCAAAAGTACTATGATGTCATCTACGTATCTATACCAATAGGTTACATTTTTTAAACTGAGGGTGTCCAGAATTAAAAATTTGTTTCTCTAGGTTGTCCATAAAAATGTCTGCTAGTAGTGGGGAAAGTGGGGACCCCATGAAACTGGCCGCTTCCAAAGCACATTAACCTCTCTGCCTGCCTCTTTTCGCCACCCGCCGGGGCCTTTCCCGCAATGGCCATTTCTAGAAAACCCCGCGTTCTCCCGCTACTTCCATTGAACGTTCCTTAAAAGCGTACAATGCCTTCGCCCTTCGCTGTCTGTCTGGACTGAGGCCCACAGCCGCTCTTATAGGTTAGTCAAGTTGCTCACCTAAATTTATTAATTCATTTTATTTATTTAGTTACAGTATTTATTCATTTTCTATTCACCTCTTTTCAAATGTACATTTGTTATTCAAAATTATGTTTCCCTCTACACATTTTATATTAATACTTTTATTTCACACGTCCAGTTGCTTCATAATATTATTTGTAATAGATTCCATTATTTATTTAATTTTCATTTTGTCATTAAAAAATCTATATGTCCATGTCACATTTTAACTCTCTTTAAAATCCAATTCTGAAAGTTTTTTAATTCTTAAAAGTTTAAATTTTTTGGTAATTTAGATATATTATTATTATTGTATTATTATTATTACTATTTTTTAATGTTTGAAGGCTTGGCAACTAAGGCCTTTAGCCTTTTTACTGTTTATTATAAAATGTCACATATACAAGTACAATTTACAGTTACATTTCAAATTTTATGAAACAGATTTGCTTCTTTCAGGAATTTTAACGTCCTGCCAGTCGCCGTTGTGTCCGTTCCTAGGTCCTCCTTCAGATCCCCCTTCATTTCACATCTGTCTCTGATTGTTACGAGATTCACGCAGTCCGTTAGTATATGCTTCACTGTTAAAACTCCACCGCAGTCGCAGACAGGTGGTTCCTCATTCTTCAGCATGAATGAAGATGTTATTCTTGTGTGGCCTATTCTTAGCCTGGTAAGGCACACTTGTTCTCTTCGAGTGTAGCTGACGTGTGCTGGCCATTTATTCACGCTTTGCTTGATCGGCTTTAATTTCGTTTCAGTGCTATTCCATGTGGTTTGCCATGCTCTGAAAATACACTTTAAAGCGGCATTTCTTGCGTCTTGAGGTCGTATTTCCGTATTAATTTCTAATGGTTTGTTTGCGGCATATCTTGCTGCAGAATCAGCTTCTTCGTTGCCTGAAATACCTATGTGCCCAGGGCACCAGATGAATGTGACTGATGCTCCTCTCTGACTTAATTTATGACATGATAGATTATCATTTGAAGCATCGGGTCCACAGGTAGGTGTCTGTCTATGGCGTTAAGGAAGCTGAGCGAGTCTGTGCAGATGGCAAATCTTCTTGGGCTTAGAGTTTCACAGTATCGCAAAGCTTGCAATACTGCAAACAATTCAGCTGTGTACACACTCGCTTCTAGGGAAGGGTCCATGCTTTTGATATGCTTTCAGTTATAAATGCACTTCCAACCCCATTTTTGGTTCTTGATCCATCGGTGTAGATGATTGTGTGATTTGCGATGTATTCTTCGAGAACTAATTTAAATCCGATTTTTAATTCTGCGGGAAGGCATTCTTTTTTCTTTACACTGGTTGTGTCGAGTCGAACATCTGGCAGTTTCAGCGTCCAAGGTGGAACTTCATAGGTTTTATACTTCAAAACCGATGGTAGAACGATGTTATAACATCTAGTTATTTCGATTGCACGGATGTTGGCTGGACGAGTGGCAGTAGGTCTTCGATCGTAAATATATGCCAAGTTAGGTCGAGTCATCAATGAATGGTTCAAATGCTCTGGCAGTGACAACATTTTTGATCTATATCTGAGTAGTAGTGTTTGTCGTCTATGATATAGCGACATGGTACTGGTTTCACAATATAGACTTAGGAAGGACTAGTGCGGAACGCTCCAGATGCATAACGGAGGCCTGCGTTGTGAATAGGATCTAATTTCCTTAAGTTTGACTTCCTGGCTGAGGAGTACACTGCGCATCCATAATCTATTTTGGACATTACCATTGATTTGTAGAGACGGAGTAAGATGTCTCTATCTGCTCCCCAATTTATATGCGAAATGCATCGTATTACGTTCAGAGCCGTTCTGCATCTAGACAAGGTATAATCTATATGCTGTTTCCAAGTTAAATGTCTGTCAAAGATCAAACCTAGGAATTTTGCCGATTCATTGTATGCCAGTTGAACACCATTTAATGCCAGATGAGGATCTCTGCATCCTTTCCGTTTTCTACAGAAATGGACGCATTTGGTTTTAGCTGCTGCAAATGAGAAGCCGATATTTTCCGCGTTCTGTTCTAAGTATTTATGGCGTTTTGCATTTTCAATTTGATCATTGCCGGTGATTTGGCTGAATAAAATAGAGCAATATCATCTACATACATGCATTTTCCAACTGATGTTTCTATGCCGTCAAACATCTCGTTGATCGCTATGATAAAAAGCGTACCACTTAATGGAGAACCTTGTGGTACACCATTCTCTAGTGCGTGGCTTTCTGAGATGGACTGCCCAATACGGACTTGGAAGGATCTGGTACTAAGAAAGCTTGATAAAAAGTTTGGAAGTTTTCCTCTGATTTGCCAGTTGTGTAGCTGTCTCAGAATGTTGTAACGCCAGGTCTTATCAAAAGCTTTTTCCAGATCGAAGAATACAGCAACCATATGTTGTCTTTTGATAAAGGTGTTCTGAATTGCGTTTTCCAGATATATTAGCTGGTCAATGGTGGAATGATGCTGTCGGTATCCGCACTGATATTTATTCAGGAGGTTGTATCTCTCGAGACACCATGTTAGTCTGGTGTTGACCATTTTTTCTAGAATTTTTCCTAGACAGCATGTCAATGATACCGGGCGATAGTTTTCGGGTTTCCATGGGTCTTTGCCAGCCTTTAAAAGTGGAACTATTATCGCCTCTTTCCAGCATTTGGGGTAATTGCCTTGTATCCAGATGTTATTATATATATTTAACAAGATGGAGAGTATTTCTTCTGGTAACCGACGTATTATGCTGTAGGGGAGGTTGTCTGATCCTGCTGCTGTGTCTCCAGCTGCACTAATAGCGTCTTGTAATTCTCGCCTTGTGAAAAGAGCGTTATACGGCTCATCTATATCAGTTGTAAAATTTAGTATTTTTTCTTCTTCTTCTCGCTTTTTCTCTAAGAAGTCTTCAGGATAGCTGTTTGTGTTGCTGACTTTGGAGTATTGAGAGGCAAAGACGTTGACTATTTCGTCTGGGTTGCAGATTAGTTGCCCTTCATGCTCTATGCATGTAATAGGACTGAAAACATTTTTCCCGGCGATTGACCTGATCTTCTGCCATACCTCTGTGACTTTGGTCGTCCTGGTTATGGTTGTCACGTATTTCTCCCAACTTGATCGTTTTGCTGTTAGTATTTTTCTACGAGCAAGTGCACGCAAACGCTTGAAAGCAATAAGATTGTCTTGAGTTGGTGAACGCCTATATCTGTTGAGAGCTCTTCTTTTCTCCCTTATTGCTTCTTTCGTCTCCGTATTCCACCATGGTACTGGCATTCTGGATGTGCGACCAGTACTTTGAGGAATGTATTTTCCAGCAGCAGAAATTACAGAGTTGGTGAAGTCTGTAACGTCTCTCTCCGTGTTTTCCACTGGCATTTATTGGTTTTATGTGTCTAATGAAGCTGGACCAGTCTGCACGGTTGGTACACCAACGTTTTGGTAAATATACGTCGTTCTTTCGTATGTTTGAAGAAATCAACAGAGGGAAGTGATCGCTCTGATGAAGATCTGGAAGTGGATTCCACGTCAAACGTGTTGCAAGATTTGGACTACATATCGAAAGATCTATGGCTGAGAATGTACCATTTCTAGCGTTAAAGTGAGTGCTTGCACCTGTGTTTAAGAGTACGTATGTATTGTTAAGTAACAGGTCTTCAATTCTTCGACCGGCATCGTTTGTTCTAGAGCAGCCCCACGTGGTGCTATGAGCATTAAAGTCGCCTAGAATAAGAAATGGAGGTTGTAGTTGATCGATCAGATCTTGTAGTTCTTCATTTTGCCATGAGGCGTCTGGTAAGTATACGCAACATAATGTCATCTTCAATGGCTGGTATAGGGTTACTGCTACCGCTTGTAGAGGTGTATTGAGTTGCAGACGACTAACAGGACGTGTGTTGCTGATCAGTATGGCAACACCTCCTCTAGCTCGTCTATCAGGTTCTACGTCACTGCGGAAGGTCTTGTATCCTCTTAAATTGAAACGGTCTTGTGGCTTGAAATGCGTTTCTTGTAAGCACAGACACATTGGCGTGTAATTAGCCAGTAGCAATTTCAGCTCACAATAGTGCGAGATACAGCCGTTGATGTTCCACTGAATAATATTTTCCATAGTTGGAATGGAGTTCTCTGTTGTGGGGTGGGTATGTCTGGCTTATTTTCTAGGTTTTCCTTTTGGCCATCCTTTCTTCTTTTTCTTCTTGCGGGGGATTTTGCTTGGATCAATGGATTGGTATTCGTTATTTTCCGCACTTACCATCGAGCTTGTCTCTGAGCAAGTGGTCGTATCTTGATGATTGGTGGTAGATGGCTTAGTTTTTTGTTTTAGGAAGTCCTCCTTGGTGTGTTTTGAAAGACGGGGCGATCGACTTCGGTAGCCTGTTGCCGATTCGCCTTTACTGGATGTAGCTGCGGGGGCAGCCACTGGAATTCTTTCTGTCTCATTTGGCGGGGGTTCCGAAGATTGCTTTTCACTTAATATTTCACATTGAGTGTTTGTATGTAATTCTTCCGTGTGGATTTTCTTGTTATAAATTTCATTAAAATACTTTTCTATGCAGAGAGTTATTGCAGGCATTAGTTCTCTTACTACTAATGAAGGCACTGATGTGCTTTTAGTGACTGCTTCTACGTACGTGATGTTTCCTTTACTTTCAGGGCACACAAGCTTTTTTGCTTCAGGATAGCTGATTTTTTGTGTGGCTTTTACTTTTTGTATTGCTGCTTCCTGCTTGTATATTGGGCAGTCCCTTGACCTTGTTGAATGCTGTCCACTGCAATTGATGCATTTGATAGGATCTATGCACGGATCATCACTATGAAATGGCTTTCCACACTGACATGCTTTGATTCTCGCACATCTAGATGCTGTGTGTCCAAAACGTAAACACTGAAAGCACTGCATCGGTTGAGGAACGAACAATCGTACGCTCAGACGATGAATGCCAGCTTTAATCTTCTCTGGCAACGTACTACGGTTGAACGTCAAGACATGGGATGCTGAGGGATTATCTGCCTGCCCGTCCTCTTGTTAGCCTGCGACAGGCGATGACTCCTTGAGAAGCTAGTTCTCGAGCTATTTCCTCTTCACTGCAGTTCAATAAGTCACTGCAAACTACTACACCTTTGCAAGTATTCAACGTGCCATGAGCATTTACTTCAACATCGATAGTGCCTATTTTCTTCAATTCTAGTAACTTTTGTCCTTGATTTTCATTAATGTTTCTAACAAGAGTCCAGTTGGAGTTTTCTTTATATCTCTTATGGCAGATCCAGCCCAAGTGTTAATACACTTTTCTATTAGAAATGGGCTTACTTTTTCAAAATTCCCTTCTTTTCTTTAACTGTAAGGTATTTTGGTACTGCTGTTGTGTTCTTAAACAAGTCATCAGGGTTTACGATTCTTCCAGTTTTCATTTTTTTTTTCGCTCTTAAGTCAGGACTTTTTTCTGGACGAGGGTTTTTAAGGGATCCCTCAACCCTGAAATCGCAAACTTCCATGCGAGTCCCGCGAAGTTTGCTATCACTCGTAGCAATATCTGCCAGGGATGCCGAGTGATCCGCACCCGTGGCATTGCAGTCGCTGGCTGACGACGCCCGGTGGCCTGCTTGCTCACCACCGACCGCCGGTACTGGGGCTCCGATCCCCTGCACCGTAAGCGTCGATCCTAAAGGACCCTCCATCCCGGGTTTATATTCGGGGTCGCCTTCCCCTAGCGTTTTTGAGCTACCGCCAGCTAAAAGGAAACGGAAGAAGAGAAGGGGGACAGTGAAGAATAGAGTTAGAATAGAAGGGTAAAATAGAAACGACTCCCTAGCCCTCGCAAACCTAATAGCGTCGGGGTCAGAAACACAAGAGTTGGCCGATGGGAGGTTGGCCTACAGGACAGAGAACAGAAGTGTGCCACAAGTAAGTAGAAGTAATGACACACGAAGTTAAAAGTGGGAATTATAGGATGTTTAGGGGAGTGACAGCGGACAGCTGCTCCGATTAGTCGCCTTCTACGACAGGGGGAGGTCCCATGGTGTTATTCTACTAAAACCCCCGACACACCACACGGGTTATTATTAGTGTCTTATTATTATTATTATCATTATTTTGTAGCACTGAAATTGGCCGCAATGCGGCCGAAAAGCTTTATGCCAAAATAAACAATTAAGATGAGAGCCTACATCAAATATTGTTTCAAAATGCTAGCATCGTAATGCCACAAGCCATATTCCTACTATTATACGGCCTGGCTTAGCCAATATGTGTCTGATTTCTACAAATATTCTCTAAATTTCTTTAGCAATCCCCAAATTTGTTTTTTAAGCCGAATGTTTAATTTTTTGAAATTAACCCCTAAATTTATTTCACTGAAAACAAATCACTCTCATGCGGCGAAAAAAGCTCTTGCTGCTGCCGAACCACGTGGCTACAGTCGGAAAAGAAGAGATGGTATGATACTCGCGACCGTCTCTCACAACATCTTTACTGGACCCAAGGAGAGCTTACATCATCATTACATCCAATGGAATGGGACACGCTGCAGAACACCATATAAGGAGCAGGGTCTTCAAGATCTGTCGTCGCCGGAACAATTCAGGTGAGCAAACTGACACGCCTTCGCGCTCTCAACAATTCGTCACACCCTCCATGTCATAACTCGACCAACAATATTCCAATCAAAAATCCACCCCCGTGTCATCAACCTCTCCTCCTGTGTACTAACCGATGAAAGAAGCTTCCCTCCTCAACAAAGGCCTAAAATATTCTGTTCCACCCCCCCAACTCATTCTGAAATTAACTCTATGCGTACAGATAGACAATATCATTAGCTATCACCCCAATTCTGATGAATTGAAACACAATATACACACACATCAAACAGGAATTAAAAACACCCATCACTCACACATGAACACAATGTCAGAGTCTTCCACTAAACACAGTTTAAAACAGAAAATAGATAACAATAATTTACTCATCTCTAAAGCCGACCAAAGGAAATTCTGTAGTCATTCTGGACAAATCTGATTATCACCAAAAAATTTCCGACTTCATAAACAATAACAACATCGTACCTATTAAAAAAAGATCCCACAACAAACACTTGTGCGACATAAAAAAGAACTTGCAGAATCCAAAGCTCTTTTCCCCCCGCCCTAACAGAATCATCCCCCCTAATCCACTTCCACCTCGACTGGTACGGCCTCCCGAAAATTCACAAACCTTCTACACCGATAAGACCTGTCGTTTCATACACCAATTCCATTACACACAGACTCGCACAGAAACTCAACAAAGATTTTGCCAAACACATCAAATTCTCTCCTCTCACACTATCAACAACAGTATCAATCTAGTAGAAAGATCAAAGACGTAGTTGTGCCACCCAATGGCAACTGATTTCCTTAGACGTGACGAACCTTTTTCCGAGCATCCCGACCACGGAATGCAAACATATTCTACGGGACATCCTTGATAACTCTTTGAGTCCAATTCCTATAAAAAAATGCTGTACAACCTGATATCTCTCTGTTTAGACATAAATTACTTTAAATTTGACAATACATTTTTCACTCAAACTTCTGGCCTACCTATGGGGTCCCCACTTTCCCCACTACTAGCAGACATTTTTATGGACAACCTAGAGAAACAAATTTTTAATTCTGGACACCCTCAGTTAAAAATGTAACCTATTGGTATAGATACGTAGATGACATCATAGTACTTTGGACCGGCACTTACAGACAACTGAAAAACTTCACTGACTTCCTTAATTCTATACATGCTAATATACAATTTACAGTAGAGAAGGAAAATGAGAACAGAACCCTTAACTTTCTAGACCTATCCATCACTTTAGTGAATGACAGACACGCTTTTGACATATACAGGAAACCGACACACACCGACACAGTAATTCATAACAGTTCACAACATCCACCCTCTCACAAACACGCAGCATTCCATAGTATGGTTCACAGATTGTTCTCAATTCCTCTCTCCCCCCAGAACATCAGGAAAGAAATTCTTATCATTAAACAAATAGCTACCAATAATGGCTACAACGACTGTCTTATTGACAACCTTATCAAAAGAAAAACTATCTCCCTTAACACAAAAACATTAACTTCACTGACTCCCACGCACACAACACACACGCACACCAGATATACCATCCCCTTCTTTGGAACATTGTCACTCAAAATTGCCAAAAGCTCAGTCAATTCGACATACACGTCACATTCAGCACACCAACCTGTCTCCACACCACACTCTCCCACAACAAAGATCCGATCCCAAGCCTCTATCATGTGGGGTGTACTCCATTTCCTGTGGTAGTTGCAATGCTAAATATATTGGCCAAACCGGAAGATCCTTTAAACAAAGGATCAAAGAACACAGACAAGCTCTCACACAAAAAACCACACATTCACACTTTGCCAACCATCTATTAGAACAAGGACACTCGTTCAATGCAGACACCGACGTCAAAATTTTAGAAATTGAAAACAGATACACACATAGACTTAAACTAGAAGCAATACACATTAATAATTTATTAAACAATCCCCAACACGCTATTTTAAATGAACAGATTCCTTCTCTCTCCCCTCTTCTGAAACTGGCCGCTTCCAAAGCACATTAACCTCTCTGCCTGCCTCTTTTCCGCCACCCGCCGGGGCCTTTCCCGCAATGGCCATTTCCTAGAAAAAACCCCGCGTTCTCCCCTACCTCCATTGAACGTTTCCTTAAATAGCGTACAATGCCTTCGCCCTTCGCTGTCTGTCTGGACTGAGGCCCACAGCCACCTCTAAGAGGTATGTCAGTTTGCTCACCTAAATTTATTATTCATTTATTTATTTAGTTACATATTTATTCATTTTCTATTTTCACCTCTTTTCAAATGTACATTTGTTATTCAAAATTATGTTTCCATCTATACATTTTATATTATACTTTTATTTCACTCCAGTTTGTTGCTTCATAATATTATTTGTAATAGATTCCATTTATTTTTATTTATTTTCATTTGTCATTTAAAAAAAATCTATATGTCCATTTCACATTTTACATCTCTTTAAAATCATTTCTTGAAAGTTTTTAATTCTTTAAAAAGTTTTAATTTTTTTGTAATTTAGATATATTATTATTATTATTATTATATTATTATTATTATCATTATTTTGTAGCACTGAAGATGGCCGCAATGCGGCCGAAAAAGCTTTATGCCAAAATAAACATTACGATGAGGACCTCATCAAATATTGATTTCAATGATAGCATCGTAAATGCCACACCATTTCCTACTATTACTTTTGAGAAAATTGATTTTCGTTTCAAATTTACGAGGAAAACCTTGGGAGATAGGTTTTGTGAATATATAGTACGTATTATTTGAACAATATCATAATGAGTATTTACGCGCTTGAGAAATTTCTGTATATATCGAAAGAATGATTTATACTCTGTGACACTGTATTTGTAGGGTTTAATAGTTAAGTATATGGTCCCGTCAGTAGTGAACGACGAAGCCAAATATGCGTGTCTTCGAAGCGACAATTTTCTTCAATCTCTTGCTCCTCTGCACTACCTCATGAAACTTCTAGGTATAACGGGGCTAGCTCCTGATTCAAGAAACTACACTTCCTCAAGAAGCTCTAGAATACAGACATTCGCACTCTCTCTTTGCAAAGGTTTCATTCATTGTCTATTATTTTGGCAATGATGACATTTTTTTTTTGAAAACTTATTTAAAAAGTCAAATGTATACATACGTTCTGCGGCGAAATTGTCTTGGATTGTCACTTGTACTACAAATGCTGCTGTTTCATTAATAAACGGCCACAATGAAGTATCGTAAAAACATAACAATTCATAATTTCCATAACGAGAGCAGACAATTTCTAGTAAAGGATGAGAAAGCATTTTACACGAAATGGAAGATTCGTGTATCGGTAAATGTTGGCATGTTTGTATTATTTATGTTTATCATATACTTTTTTGAAGCGTGGGTATACAGTGCAAACGGCTACAACTGATCTGTCTATTTTTGCTCGTTACATACGTTGGATCAGTAACGCACACAATCGGCCTGGAACTCATAATTCTAGTGTCTACAATCAAACTTCGTTTTCCAAAACTCAACGAGCTACTACCAAAGCTATTTGCCGTAAAGCAACCAGGCAGGAGGCGGTCGACATGTGAGTTAGTATGGGAAACTCCGAAATGCACACATGGTGCTCTGCAGTGGGACAGAGAAGCTGAACGAAGCTTTGGAAGAACAGGTGCTTTGCTGTGTTACATCAAATTTCACCAACCTAACAGGTTTCACTTTTTGTGGCCATTCACATGTAACTCACAAGAATGATGAGTTGACTTCAACTTGGACGTCGATAACTACGTTGTTTTTGTGGTTTTTTCGTCTGGATCATTGAGGTAATTATTACATATTTAAAAAAATAGATTTTTCTCAAATAAATTTCCAGAAATTGGACTGGTTAAATAATGTTTTTAGAGGAAACTGAAAAGAGTTATAGAATAATAGATGATAAATCAGAAAACTTATATTCCCGCCTCCTGGATTTAACACAGGGTATGAGAGGTCGAAAAAGTGAGGGTTTAATTAGTGCTTGGGTACGTACGGTACAACATACACAAGAAAAAGTTTTTATTACCTTTTATGGAGTAAAATGTAATGTAATGTACTTGGGGACGGATAATACGGCATTACTACTTCTGGCACTTCTACGTGTTTTTTTCACCAGAAGGTTATGTGCTGTTAATTCTGTTGTAACTCCATTACATGGCGCTGTAGAACAAACTAAATATTCACGTCAAATGCAACCGGCAACGCATTCGGCAGCATTGTGAATCTATATCAGTTAAATAACTCCTAAACAATGCGTTCTAGGGCCTTAAAAACTAAACTTCAAAGAAACGTTTCTCACACATAATCTTCTCGAACATTCTATTACATTTTTTGCTGGCCCGACGCTATATCTGAAAGAAAGATTCTTCTTTGTTCGGCACTTATCTAAATATTCCCTCATCTATCAAATTCACGCGCGTCCCACAGGGCGACGTGCTTTCTCCAATTCTTTTCTCCATACATGTAAATGACACTCCTTCCACGCACGGTGTCAAGGCTTTCCTCTATGCCGATGACTTTGCATTCCTTTCCTCTTTTAGATCCCTATCCAGGTCTTTCACCCAACTCCAAACTGCCCAAACACCCTCCACCTCTGGGCCCAACAAAACGCTATAGTATATTCTGAATATAATTAATTTTCTTCATAGAATTTTCTTAATAAATCGGAAGATGCGCTCTGGGTTGCGATCACAGAACATCCGCTGAGTGGCCAGAATGCGCGCTGAGTTGCGATCCGAACAAAAGTAGGCCCAACGGCAAAAGCACGTTTCCTCACTGTTCCAACGCATGATGGCGAGTGAACTGTATCGGGACAAAACTTTATAGTACCCCCTCTCGAACGAGACCACTAACGCTCCGCTATGACATCAGCCGTCTAAATGGCGCGCATTTAAAAAAAAGAAGTGCTTCCGCGCCGTGTATCAGTCCATTTCGACCGTCTTTCACTATTCATGCAGAGTTTATGGTGTAATTTGTTCTTAGTCTGTATATACAACAGAGCAAAAACATCTGCTTTCATAAAATGAAGAATCAAGATTGTGTCAAATTCACTGAAGTTGTGTAGTGTTTAAGTGAGTTATTTCCCAATTTTAATATATTTAGGGGCTTCGTTTGTGTACTTTTCAATGCATTTTGTGTTCGTTGTGCAGTTTTTATACTAAGATTTTTTTATTCATAGTTTCCATCCTCTATTATATCAATGCGCGCGACCGAACTAAAGAATAGCATTAGTTAAATATTCAGTACGACGCATATGAAAATCAATTAAGTTTTAAGAAATAAGTAAAGATCAGTATGCCCGTTGAGTTGCTTATTGAAACGTAGGGAATGATGCTGGAATGATGATGATCATGAAGGGTGAATGGACGACACACACATATATACAAAACCCACCCAAGCCCGAGGCGGGACTCGAACCCGAGATCGCTACGGCACTACTCTTAGGGATCTCGGCTACCGGCCGTTTATTATTAATAATATTCTTATTATTATTCCTCTAATTCTCGGGTAGAGATTTTATGTGTCGGTTGATTATAGAGTCTACTCCGGTTGCAACCAGCTTCCTAAGAAGTAGATCCAGGGACTATCGGTGCCCGTACAATACTTGCGCAAAAATTTGGGCTGTTCCAAATAAAGCAATTTCTTGCACTTCTCAGTCTTTTGAATTGCCTGGGTGTTTAGACAAGTTTTTACAAAATTGTGCGGAACAAATCCCAGAGCTCCGATTACTATCGAGACGACCTGTGCTTTATACCCCACATTCGGCTGATTTCGATTTCCAAACTATTGTTTTTAAGACATTTCTCTGCCTCTTTGGTTACGACGTTTTGATCGCATGGCACAGCAACGTCTACAAGTAGACACGATTTTTTCTCCAAATTCCCGGATAACTATATCCGGTTTGTTTGCCGCTATCGTGCAATCAGTTTGAATTTGTTGGTCGTACAATATCGTACACAATCGTATTATTATCGTATCCGTATTAGTATTATCATTATTATTATTATTATTATTATTATTATCCGAATTTTTCACTCTCTGCACTATGTGCAGGAACATTCACCTGACCATGCTTTTCTAGGCTCGGTCGGTCTCGCAGAGACAAGACACGAACGAATGTTACTCTTGACATTTCAATCAATCGTGTCCAATCAGTCGTACATCCCAGGATTCTCTACTATTCTGCAGCTATCCAGTATTATGATTTCTGCATTTGTTCCACGCATGAGAATGGTAATTCCAACACTTGAATTGCATGCATTGTATGTTTGGTACTAATCCTCTGGTGGACATTATTATCGGTTGTATGTCGATATTCTGAAGTTTCCATTGGTGGCGAAGCTCTTGAGTCAACAGTACATATTTCTGATTTTCAAGCTAATGAACAATTCTAGATTGTTATTGTTGACGACTGCAAAAATCGATGATCATGGCTGTTTTCTGAGCGTGGTTCAAACTATCATGTCGGCCTATTGTTCAAAAATTGTGGTATCTGTAATAATACTTCTTTCCCAGTACAGCTTGCATTCTTTATTTCCAAGACTGTAGAAGGATGAGATTTGTAATATGGGACATTACAGGACTCAAGTCCGTATTTTCGTACTAGTCGTTCGTGAGTATTTTCCCATATTATCGTGCCTAACTTTATAGGCAGTGGGAGCCACACCTACAACCGGCAAGGATGAGCTGGATGTTTTCATGCTGGCACCGCATCTTCTACATTCCATTACTTACTATGGAGGGGTCTCTTATATATTTATTGTTATTATTATTATTGTTATTATTTATTAATGTGGCTGTAATTATCCTGTGTCCCTGTGGCAGATAGTAGCGATGATGGGTCGTGCTCGGCGCTGGCGAAGGAGGGGCGGCGGACGCTGCAAGGTGCTGCAGGGGCTGCGGTGGCGGCGAGGCGGCCGCGGGGCCGGCGCCCCCGGCGGCCCGCAGCGCTGCGCCGCTTCCACGCGCAGGCGCAGGCGCGCGCCCGCGCCTCCGCTTCTCCGTGTGCGGCCTCTTCGCGCTCGACCTGTCCCTCGCGTGCTCCATGGCGCAGGGCATCGCCAGCTACATCATCATCCTCATGCAAGCCGAAACCAATCTGCACAAGTAGTCGCTCCGTCACTTTAGAGTTTGGAACGTTTTAAAAAAATTGATCTTCTTGAGCAGAAATCCAACTTGCAGGGCCTCAAGGAACATAATTAAAATCTTTATTATATTGCGGACTTTATTTGCGTTACTTGGGGGGGGGTCCACACCTGGCATCCACGTATTGTTGATCTCGGCAGTTGGCTCTACTGCTCTGAACAGGAAGGGGGAATGGAACCATGCGTGATATCCAGACCGTTACCGCGCAATCTTCGCGCCCAACATGAAAAAAGGAATTTTCACTTTTGGCTAATAGACCTTTGCGGTCGTCAGTTGGACAACCGTTGTTCTAGAGGAAACTTTACTGACTGTCTCAAATAGATTTGGGATGTCAGGAGGTCAGATGCGCCTCGTTATTAGCAAAAGCAGCACCGTTCTTCTAGAAGGGTTTTGACTACCTGATTGATATGAATTGGATCTCAGTCAGTGAGTCACGATAACGATACGTCGTGCGTTGATTTCTTGCGTATTCTCACCAGGGAAGAATAATGACGGGTGGAAAAACATTCGGTACACACTGCCAGAGGTCGTCAAATCGCCTGTCGAAAGGGCAGCTTTCTTTGTGTCAAAGCGATCAACTACAGCAGAAATTGCGGCAAGGTAACTAGCTTAGTAGAGTTAGCGGTCCAGAACAACTGGCGAGATATTCAAAGTACAAGTGTCACACTGATTGGAAGTGGCAATTTATCACTGGATACCTGGCCGATGACAGTCTTTTGAAGAAGTCAGTGAAAGTTACTGAAAACAAATGTAGCTCTACTAATTCCATTTTCTGTACTAAAGGAAAGAAATAATTCTTTAAATGTATAATACATCAATTATACTTTAAATTGTCAGTTGTGAGTAAAATTGAACATTTTGACTCGAACGTATCATGATTTTGTCATCGTATTTACTTGAGAGTGTAATAATTACATAAACTTCCTTCTTTCCTGATAGGAGGTTTAACAAAGATTCTTGTCTGTTAAAAGAGCTGTAAGTCGTAGAGATATGTAATTTATTTCATATTATTGCTGTGTACAAAGAATAATGATTTAATAAAATAACACAAAACGAAAACAAGTAATGAATTCGCCATTCAATCATGTTCCTGCTCCTTATCCAACATGTTTATACAACACAGAATTTTAAAAGAAATAAACATGAAATAGAATAAATAGTAAAGAATTTTAAAAATTCAAATATCGGTTGTATGAAGGAACAAATCTGACAAACATTTCGTATAAAGCTACTATTCTGTGTCTCGCACCGCTTCTGTCTGCGTATGGACATCCTTTTCTGGTTAGGAGGGGAATATAGCGTAGGCAGGGAAGTGGCACGTGCTCCTCGCAGCGCCGAGCTTTTCAAGCGGGCAAGTTTTTTCAAATGTTGATAATTTCGCCTTTTTTTTATTCTGGGCCTCAAGAAATGTGCGCAAATAATCTCTTTCTCCATATGTAATATACAGTTTTTATTGGTTTTTTTTGACCAATAAAATAAAATTAAAATAAAGTAAAATAAAAGTAGTTGGTGCGGGCGGGCGCGTCTGACGTCCCTGGACTAGCGAAGGGTGAGCGTGACGCCCTTATCGCTGTAGTCGCATGGCAGTGGTTTCATAATCACGACCTCATCTTTGTGCGTTTGTCACCAAAGGGCCACACGTTGTGCCTAAACATGCACTATTCGTCCGGCAATGAAATTCGATGTTGTTTATGTGAAAATACATTCTGTTGTAAGGAGGTGTTTCATAAACCTCCCACTCTTCCTACAAGCTCTGAAACTTGTTTTGGCTATTTAAAACGACGGTGATTTCCAAATTTATTTACGCAGAAATGCAATCAGGGATGACAGAAGCAGCATCTCGCGGGTTCGAAAACACATGTCATCCTATATATATACAAAGGTGGATGAGGTTTTATTATTGTAGATGTGCAGATGGTGTCATAAACTTATTGAAATACAAATAAATGCATTTCAGTTGCGCGGTCGCGAAGATGCATGCACGGTTTCTTCATTCTCCCCCTTTCCTACTTGTTCTCCATGAGGCAGGGGCGACTTTATGTAGGTGCAAGAAGAAAACATTCTGGGAAGGTGGTTAGTAGGTGTCCACGTTCAACTCTCGTAGCATTACATTTAAAAAAGCAAAGTACAAAAAAAACTAAAGAAGCAAGGAAAAACATCGGAATGGCACAGGCTACTTATATTTTTAGTCTGAGCAGGGTTTTCGGTTTTAACTCATCTCTTTCTGGAACATTATATTCACGTCCTCGGAACAATTGGAACTTTTGGAACATTTATTCACGTCATCCCTTTAAGTGTCCAGTACTGGTTGCTCGACCATCTCGAAAACAAATCATATTTTGTACATAAATTTTTCATATGTTTTGGCTGTTCAAAACATCTTTAATTTTTTATTGTACTGGATTATAAATGGTAGCCATTTTTAAAGCCGTACGCCATTTTTCACGTTTGTAGACATTTACACTTTTCTAAATTACTCATTCTGGGTGGTTCTAGCAATCTAGATAAAAGGTATTTGGACTCAGTATACTCTAGACTATAAATCGAATATTACTAACCTAACTTCTATGTTTTTATTTGGGAAATATTTGCAACGAAATCTACGGACGACGAGTGAACGAAATTCCATTTTCAGAGAGTAAATTGTCAAGAAGGAATACAATCACAACCTAAATTTTTGTATGCTTTTACACGTTACAGTATAGCTATGTTCTGTTAAATTTAATTGTAAAACGTACCACATGAAAATTCCCCTCTTAAAAATTGGAAATTTGGATTTGTCCGCCATTTATGTTCATGTGCTCAATTTGCCAATGCGTTTGTTTGCAGATGACTGTCTTATTATTGCTTCTACATCGTCTCTGGCAATTCCATCGTTTGACATGCCGTTTATTTGTTTCCCGGCCTGTCCCCCTGGTCCCTTCTTACAGTACCTTCTTACAGCAGATGGATCTGATTATTGTTGAAATTCCATTCTGTAAATCTGTACCGTAACCAAAGAAATGATTTTCTGTTACCTAACAGCCAGCTAATTTTATCATTTACTCCTGCTTCTCGTCAAACAAAAGTACAGGACTTTAAAATTGAAAATGCAATGACATTTGAACGTTGCAGTGACTAACATTAGAATGGGAATTGGACTCAATTGGAAAACATAATGTCGAAATATGAGAGATGAACGAAGATATGCCAATGGTGAACGACGGTATTCGATGAGTGGTGAACGGTGAATTATAGCTAATGAACGACGAAGTGCATATGATGAACGACGAGACCTGACTGGTGAAAGGCCAAATATGAGTGTAAACATCGAGATCCGGATGATCAACAACTGTGCACTATCAGAGACTCTGCCAATATAAGGAATGCCCTTCGCGACGCTACCTGAGGGACTCCGTCCG
>JAHLJT010009419.1:189205145-189236318 GCA_031308135.1 Acheta domesticus | reverse complement strand
TTATTATTATTATTATTATTATTCCATTACATCACGACTAAAGATCTTATGAGTCGGCTGAAATATAAAAATCTACTCCAGGTTGCAACCAGCTACCTAAGGAGCAGATTCGGTGACTATCAGTGCCTCTACAATACTTTACGCAAAATGTGGGCTGTTCAAATAAAGCAATTTCTTGCACTTCCCAGTCTTTTGAATTACCTGAGTTTAGACAAGTTCTTACTCAAATTTTGCGGAACAAATCCCAGAGCTCCGATAACTATCGGGACGACCTGTGCTTTTACGCCCCACATTCGGCTGATCTCGATTTCCAAACTCTTGTATTTAAGACGTTTCTCTGCCTCCTTGGTAACGACGTTTTGATCGCAAGGTACAGCAACATCGATAAGTAAACACGATTTTTGGCCAAATCCCGGATAACTATATCCGGTTTGTTTGCCGCTATCGTGCGATCAGTTTGAATTTGTTGGTCGTACAATATCGTACACAATCCAACAGACGTCACCGGTTTCGGTGAGTGTTCGTACCACTTGGGGCATGTGTTTGGAACTTCGAGGGCGGTACAGACTGCCAGTGGAGGTAGCTACACACCCTGTCATGTCTTTTAAGGTATTCGGTCTTTGCTAGGATTGGACAAGCTGAGACAATATGATCAATGGTTTCTACTTGCTCCAGGCAAATGCGGCATTTGTCATCTTGGGAAATTTTGAGAGAACCGCTTTATCATAATGTCGTGTTCTCAAGGCCTGATCTTGGGCAGCTATTACAAGTGCTTCCGATTCTGGCTTCATCCTTCCCCTTTTAAGCCACATAAATGATTGATCTTTATTGATCTGCACCTTGTCCATTCTTTTTAGGTATTGACCGTGGAGTGGTTTGTCTCTCCACGATTTCTTTAACATTTTTTGTGTCTCACACTTCATGTTTAGCAGCATCAGAAGTTCAGTGTCTGTGTTATTCGACGTGTCTTGCCTAGTTTTCTTCGCAATGTTTCTTGCTACACTAACAATGCCTCTGTTTCCCATTCTTCGGTCAGATTTCATGACCTGCCTCATTAGAGGGTCGTCTTGATGGCTGACTACATACTTACCAACCCGACTATTGCGTTTTGCCAGGAGGCCTCAATTTGTCTGAGGCCTCTTCCTCCTTCCCTTACGTGCCACATAAAGTCTATGTATATCAGCTCGAGGGTGGGAAACATGATGCATTGTCAGCAGTTTTCTGGTTTTTCGATCCATGGTGCGAATTTCTTGCTCAGTCCAGTCCACTAGTCCAAAACTGTATTCGGCTACAGGTACCGCCAAACTACCTATTGCAGATATTTTATTCCTGGAATTCAGAGCGGACTGCAGGACCAGTCTCACTCTTCTATAATACTCCCTACGAATTCTCTCTTTCATTCTGTCATTCGAGATGGTTTCACATTCTTCAATGCCCAGATATTTGTAAGTTTTACCTGGCTCAAGATCTTGAATCACAGTGTGCGTATCAATTTCAATGTTCTCAGACGTTGTGAGTTCCCTCTTTTTAAATTGATTTTTGCACACTTGTCAAGCAAACTTCATGCAGATGTCATTGCTAAAGTCATTCACGACAGACAGCATTTGGGAGAGAATCGCTTCATTCTTGGCAAACACTTTCAGATCATCCATGTAAAAACAAATGTGATACTGGCCTTTCATCACCATGGAGCTTAAAACCAAAGTCAGCTTGCGACAACTGTCTCGATAGTGGGATCAAACTAATGCAAAAACAGTAGAGGGGATAGTGAATCTCCTTGAAAAATACCCCTGTTAATCTGAATACTTCTGGTTTTCTACTGCTTCCTTTCCGCTGTGGATTAGTAACCTGGTACTCCACGACTTCATACTAGCCTTGCAAAACTCAACAAGTCTAGGATGAAATCGATAGATCTCCAGGGTCTTCAAAATCCAATCGTGTGGTACACTATCAAAGGCCTTTTGGTAGTCAATCCAAGCCATGCTCAAATTACGTTTGCGTTTCTTTACATCATTCAAGATGACTTTATTCAGTAGCAAGATTTCCTTACAGCCATAAGAGCCTTTACGACATCTTTTTGTTCAGCTGGCATTAGATGATTCTTATCTAGATGTCTATACATTTTGTCAGCTATGGCTGAAGTTATAACTTGTACAGTACTGGCAGACAAGTAATTGGCCTGTAGTTCTTCGCCAAAGAGCTGTCTCCCGCTTTGGGTAGCAAATACGTGATGCCGCGTGTGAGCCATTCCGGGATTTCCTTTGGGTTTTCAAAAATTTTATTAACAGCCTTTGCTAGATGAGAATGTATTGCTGTTAATTTCTTAATCCAATAAATCTGGATCTTATCAATCCCGGGGACTTCCAGTTTCCCATGTTCTTAATTGCTTGGAAGAGGTCCTCTTCCGAGAATTGGTGAACATCTTCCACTGTTGCTACAAGTTCATCGGCAGCATCAACTTCAGATTGAAGCCAAGATGCGTCTTTGTTGTAGGATCTGCTCTCTTCCCAGATTCCTGCCCAAAATGCTTCGACGTCATCTTTTGAAGGAGTAACAGCTTTGCCATTCGGTTTTGAGTCAGATTGCGATAGAATCTCTTCGCGTCTGTTTCAAAACAACCGGTTCTGTACACGGAAATCTATTCTACGTTTGTACCTTCTTATTCGTTGAGCCCATGCTTGAATTTTCTCTTTTAGCTTCTCAACTACCATTAGCCTGCTGGTGTCATTTTCAATTTGGTATTTTTGTTCAACATTGAATATTTTTCGTTGAACTTTAGAGGTGTGCGTTGATTTAGAAGATGCCTCAGCTAAGAATGATATTTCACGCCGGGTGTCGGCTATCCGTTTCATAATTCTGTTCATCCATGGGGGTACAGAGCTGTTTACTCTGTTTTGCTGTCGGCCGTCGGTGTTCTTGGCTGGCCCAAAATTATCTGAGATACTAGATATCCAGTTGCATATATGATGTGATTGATTTCAGTAATATCTAGATCTCTGCCTGGGGTCTCCACCACCTCATTTAAGACAGAATTCACTGTTTCTATCACTCTTTTAGCTTTGGCATTTTCGTATATTCTCCTCAACGGTTCGCGAGATTCAAACGGAAGTTGACTAACTCTTTCTATCTCGCGCCGAAGGAGATTTCGCATCATGTCCTTATCGTGTAATTCATTGCCAGATGAGTTTTCACCACTGACGTGTGTTTCACTGGAAATCGATGAACCTTCCACGGGATCATCATTTTCAAGTTCTACATGTTCGTCATGTGGATTGTTCGAGCGAAGTACATATTCCGCATTCTCTCAATGTCAGCAAGTTGATCTGCTGTGAATTTTCCACTGCTGAGTATGTATCGTCGTTGACTGGCAAGCTTCTTTGAGTCTAGGGTAGGTCTCATATCTGGGTTCCGCTCTCTCCATACCTTGAAAACTTCTATTTCAGAGCCCCCATTTTTCGCTTTTGCATAGTAAAAGCACCACATCACCTCCTTTAATTCATCCCGGGTCCATCTCTGACGATGGCTTCGAGCTACTGCCGGCTCTGGGTCCCTGGGACTAACATCCGTGGGATGGCCAGACGTCGACAAGGTGACATTAGCTCGGTTTCTGAGCAGGTATGGGACATTGGTAGAACAAGGCACGTTAAGATTCATTACATTGCTTGTTCTATCCATTTTGCTCATTGGTTTGAATTGAAGATTCGCAGGACGCAAGTTCGAGTTCACAGATCACACTTAACCTCGGGTTGTTTCCTGCCATCCGTTACTGCGACCCACAGTGGCCTCGGGGCATCCCCCCGCAGGGCCCAGCAAGGGGTCCCTCCGATCGCCAGTCGGCATTACTAAACCCTACGGGATTTTCACTGACTGCTGAAGGCAGCCTCCTTCACTGGCTAATGCAAGGTTCGGGCTCCACTCTAATCAGTGGCCTGGTGTGCCAACACCAGTTTCTCTCCTGTACCCTCTATGGGCCGACAACAGGAAGTCCAAAGGTTCATGACCCTTCCCTCTCTACTTACTTCCCACTCTCCTCAAAATGGAGTACTTCTTCGTCTGACCCCTCACCTTCAACCATTCAGCAAGGGAGGCCCCACCGGTAGCTAGGCTACCACTGACATAGCTTTAAGGCTCATGGGGGTACTCAAGCTCCACCACCAACTGCAAGGTCGTGTACTCCCTAGGTGGAGTTATTATTATTATTATTATTATTATTATTATATTATTACATTATTATTATTAGTATATATTATTATCATCATTTTTATTATTATCATTATTATCATTATTATTATCATTATTATTACTTATTATTATTATTATTATATATTTCTTCTCAAAATACAGAAACAAATGAATATTTTATATAAAATTTGAAGATCCGTGAAATAAAAATTAAATATTATTTTTTAAATTTGTCCCAAGATTGGGGGGGTAGTGTTCCCCCTGAATCCCGCCTCTGCTTAGGTCACAGACAAGTGGATTTCTGCATATCCATTAAATGCCCCGATGTGCTTGGAGCAACACTTTAACCCAGCAGGAAAGGGTTAAAATGTTGCAGCAACACTGTTGAAAATTTAAATTTGACTTTACAGATGCAGATTGACTATTGTTGGCTAGGATATAAATTATAGTGGTTTAGGTAAATATATCTTAATATTTAAGATTATTGACTTCTGAATAAATGAATTTAAAAAGCTGTTTAGGAAGAGAAAATAATACTATTTTTCGGCCAATCGTTTTAAAAGCACATAAAAGAGTGGAAAAAGGTGCTGAAGCATAAAAAAGAGGGAAAAGACGGTAAACTGTAGTAATATCACCAAAAGGTGGCAGCAAAGTATTTATTTCGCTTCATTTCATCCCCTCAAATACACACATTGATCAATTTGTATGAAAACAGCTAAATTTTGGAAAGATGCCGCACCTTAAAATCCTTTCCCTAATAATGACACATTCTCCTTATTATTTAATACACAGCCAAGTGGAAGTTGAGCTTTGCTTTTGCATAAAATGGAATAAATTTTATACATTAGTTCAAATTTTCAAATAAAATTCTCTGTGTGCATAGGGCCAGCACTCATCAGAAATGCATTGAAGTAGTATATGCAAGAGGAGTCATTTATGAATCACACTTTTAGCTTACGTCTCAGTGCTGTCACGTGAATAAAGACATACGTATTGCGAATAGTTACCAAACTAAGACTCATGGACTTCATGAACATGTGCAATACCCAGTATTGGCATCAGAGTGTAGTCAGCTCTAATCAAGATTAAGAACTTGCCAAAATAAACACTAAAAGCTCTACTAAAACTTGCACACTCATACAATCAGTTGTTTTTTAATTGGATATGATCTTTTTACAAGTTCACAATTTTAATTTTTAAATCAGTGAATCAGAACAGAAATAGTGAACAGTTTCACTCAAATAGTGAAACATCTGGCAACCTTATTTGTACACTTGTTGAGATATTTGGAAAGATTTTATATTGTAAAATTCGTAATAGGTCTAAAATTTTTGTAATATTCTTCTGGGTGTTGGACCCTTTTTTCAGTTTACCTTGATTCCTAGAAAAAATGCTGAGATCGTTCCTTGGTTTATTTCTCCACAATAAAAGTAACTTTCATCCCTAAACATCAAATAGTTTTAACGATTATTGGCTAAATAATTTGTGTACCAAATTTTGATTTGGGAATTTTGTGAGTTACAGCATTTTAATTCCATTCCTTATCATGAAGAAAAAGCAAATTATTTTACACTAAACTGTCAAAAAGGAGCAGAAATTTTGTTGGAAATGTTAATTAATATTTGTTAGCAAAAACTTCTGCTGTTTGTGTGTAACCAACAAGATCGAAGTACTTACTTGTTTGCTTGCCGGAGCGTTTGTACACTCGTGATTACGTCACAATATAGCTGCACAGGCTTTGTTAATTCAAGATGGCGTTGGTCTAGCGCGGAACATTCCGCGCTGCGGATCTTCCGCGCCAGTTGAGAGAGCCTCCAGCAGGAGGCAAAATAAAAAGGAGCCGCCAGCCGTGGCAGGGAGCTCAGAGGAGAGTCCAGCAGAGAGTGCAGTGCAGTCAGTCAGTCCTAGTTGAGGAACCCGAACCCAGTCGACCACAGTCCCGTGGGACGGCTGGTGTGAGCCTGCGCACCAAACGGGAGCTGAACGGGAGTCGCACGGGAGTTTGTTCATCGTACGAGTCGTGCCGGAAGGCGCACGGGATTTGGTCTACGTGGCCGTGCGAGGGACGCACGGGAATTGATCTATGGACGTGTCGTGCCAGGAGACGCACAGGAGTGAGGCGCTTCGCGCGTGTAATAGTCATTGTAATTTTTGGAGTTTTTGTTCTTAGGAAAATAGCTTTAGTACTGAAAAATGTGCAATGTTTGGAGAATAAACTGTTATTGAGTTGAAACCACAATTTGTTGATTAGTAGTAGAATACAACACGTTCAAAAGCTCAACAGGCCTTAGTCCATCACTTCGCCCTCAGGGGAAGCAGATGGCGAAGGGAAGTAGATAAGTGCTATACGGTCGCATGCCGCAATATTGCAAACCTGAGGCCTGCAGCGCCCTCTAAGAGATAAGAATAACTTTCTTCATTTTTAAAGAATAATATGTTTTATCTGTGATAGAACTGACTTTTCAATTAAACACGTTAATGAAAAAATAATTTATTGCTGTCATCATCAAACAAATACAATTCACTATCATAATTTTTGTTTAACAAAACACTAAATTTGTGATTACATCGTAGCAAAACGAATTATATTATCAGCACTACAAGCAATTATTATACTTGGCGTTTCAATGAAATATGTATAATTTCTTTGTAGTTTCATATTTCATGCTGTCATATCGATAACAAAAATTTACAATACAATAAAAGGCAATATTACATGAACTGCATATGACCGTCATGTTCTCGCCGTTTGCTCTTATTATACTTGATGTTTGATATGAATTATTATACTTGGCGTTTCAATGAAATATGTATAATTTCTTGTAGTTTCATATTTCATGCTCTCATATCGATAACAAAAATTTACAATACAATAAAAAGGCAATGTTACATGAACTGCATATGACCGTCATGTTCTCGCCGTTTGCTCTTTCAATTTACCCACTATGGTTCGAATTGAGCATTTAATTGGTGGTCCCCACTTCTAGTATGAATCTTCTCATCCCCACCCTTCATCGATTTTCGTCTTCCGCTCCTGAGGTTAGTGAACGTGCAAAATGCTGTGTAAGCCTGCACTACGTCGTCTGACGAGACATCTACGTCGTCTACGAGAGCCTTCTGCTGTCCACCGCTGCCCCCCTTTTCCACAGGGGAGGGGTAGCTGTCCCGCATGGCGGATACCTCAGATATAAAGAGACTACTACTAAGAAGGGGCCGCTTTGACAGCTACTGTTAGGTACTGTTGGGAACATAATTGCAGGTTATGTACATGCACTCATTTGTTAATGTGTTCCTTTACAGTTAGCTCATTATAAATGGATTCACCACTGTCTCTTGCAATGCCATCGCCCTACACATCGTTAATTTGTTTTCAGACCTTGCAAAGTGGTCCCTTCTTAGAGTAAATCCACTACACAACACCGACAACCTGTGGTGATCGCGGAGGTGAAAACTAAGTGGCTCGCGGGAAGGCGAGCTATACTCCGATTAAACGTAGTGGCACTTCAAGGTCACGAACGGGCAGAAGACAAGGACATTTTCATCCAATTGGAAGCTCCAATACCAAAAATTTAAATCGTAACGATGGATAACATTGTCTCTCTTTCCGTCCAGCTCGTTGCTTGAAGTGTACTTAGTTTTAAACGTGTGTGGCACTTCAAGGATCACAGCAAGGAGCCAGAGGACGGAGAGGCGACATTGTCATCCAAACGGAAGCTTCGTTACGACTTATATTTTTTGGTACTGAAGCTCCCGATTGGATAACACTGTTCTGGATGACTCCTTCCCGCTCGTGACCTTGAAGTGCCACTACGTTTCAATCGGAGTAGTAAATGTTAAATCTGAGTATAGGTATCGTAGCAGAGGCAAGTCGTCGCGCTCACGACGCTTATAGGCAAACAAGCGACTGGAGCTTGTTAAGTCACCATGCAGGTCCGACACTGCGAGGAGCGAAGATTGTTGGAACTCGTAAGTGTTGCCTTTGACGATGGTAGAAGCCATGAGCTGGTGAATTCACTGGACTGGACTGGAACTGGAGAATTGGTGTCGAGCAATTACTGGAAGGCGTGGTAGTTAACACTCGAAAAGAGATTGCGTGGGTGCGGAACCGCGAGATAAAAGGTGCGGACGACTTTACCCTGGATCGTGAGGTACGAAAGAGTGTCCTTAAGGAACTGCCTATAAGAAATGCGCAGATTCATTACCCTGTCACTGTCGCCGGGATCTTCACAGTAACGGCTGATATACGAGTTCAATGCGTCTTTATAATGCTCCACCATAGCGCATCTATATGGATGCACTAGTTTTCGTGCGTGGAGAAAGCAATAACAGTTGCCTTGCGACTGTCGTGCGACTTCGCTGTGACGGAGCGACAAGCTATGATATTCGACAAATGATCTCCCATTGACTTTTCGTAGAGAACAAAGATGTATGTTGAGCTTGCTACCATCAAGAAAAAAGAAGACTCGTAGGAAAAACATTCAAACGACACGAGTAACTGCCATAGATGTTTTAGAAACAGTATTTATTCGAACATTCCTTTACTATAATTTTTCACGTTAATTGGGTCATACATTTTTGAAGTGCCTCTTTACTGCCTGATGAAACGTCACCAGCGGAAGGTGAGAAAAAAGTACCTCTAAAATACATACACATGCACATACATTCATTTTTAGTCACTGAAGTACAGCTTGCATTTCCCATACTGCATGACGCACGGTGGTTCCAATATCATAAATATTTGTGCCACATCACAAGAATAAATTAATACGACTTCAGATTTTTTGAGGTATAACAGAAAGATTTTCTTCTTCGTCATTACCTCCAAGTTCTCTCTGAATTTGAGCAAGTGATTTTCCTTTCGTTTCAGGAACGAAAAATAAAACAAATAGAGTTCCAACTGCTGATATACCAGCGAAAATCCAAAATGTAGGGCCAAGTTTAAAGGCCTGCTCTAGGTTACTGAAAAATTTTGTAACTAGAAACGCAATGAACCAATTCACCATACATGAATTGAACTCGCTCTCCCCTGATATTTGCCGGAAACAATTCACTAACTAGTAACCATGAGATTGGACCATAACCAATGACAATGAAAGGCAACAATGAACAGGCAAACGCTCACCAGAGGCAACCAACTGATATCGTTTGCAGCAAAATCCTCCCTATCATATAAATAGAAATAGACACCAAGAAGTACGCAACAAATGACATTACAAGACCTGAAATGATTAAGAGGATACGACGTCAAGACGATCCACAAATTAGTGAGGAGATAAGTGTAGAAACTACTTGCACTACACCAATAATGACTGTGCATGTATCAGCTTCCAATGAACTGCCAACATTCTGTAAAAATACACATTTTTTTATTTTACAAATAAAAATATTAGGTTCAATTAAATTTAAAACAACTATTTCAGGAGTTGATCAAAATAACATTCTATGTCGAAACACTTCAAGTAAAAATATGTGTGAATATCACAATGAGAGGCAAACTCACTAAGAAAATATCTGTTGCATAGAAAATCACAGCATTGACTCCACCCAGTTGTATGAACGCCATCAATCCAGAAGTAATAAACAACCCTTTTTGTGCAGCTTTGGTAGAAAAAGATTCAATAAATGAAAGCTTCATTCGTTTTGCCATCTCTACAGCATCTTTTGATTCACGAATTCATCGTCAATATCATAATACTGTCCTCGAAACTTCTGGAGTGAATTCCGGGCTTCTTCTTCTTTTCCTATTTTAAGCAGTTGAGTAGGTGTCTCGGGCATCCAGAGAAATAGAATTCCAAATAATAGCGAGAAAAGCTGCACAAATACTCGTCAAAAATTTGACGTCGAGTTTTGCAGCACCAAGAACGTATACAAAGAGAATGCCAATTGTCAGCATCAAATCAAAAAAAACTGCCCAACATTCCTCTAATCTTGACGTCAGCTATTTCACTGGTATATGCCGGAGCAGTTAAGCTAAATGCTCCTCCCATCATACCAGTGATAAATCTACGAGGATAAACATCCAAAGCTGAAAAAATATGAAAATTAGTTTCAGATTTTGTATATTAAATTCTGCTCTCTGTGTATTCAATAAATATGCATTTTAAATAAATAATATTTATTATCAAAATGTCAATTATTTTGTACAGGCAGTACTTTTCGAGTTTTATGTTTTTATCTTCCTACCGTCAGAAACATCAATATAGTACAGAGATTCCGTATATTCGAGCACACCGCGCGCTTACAGTATTCGAATTGGCAAGGCAAAGTCACCTTGAAACCTACCCATTGCAATATTTAATTTATTTGTCCTCTCGTAGATCATTTCTTTCCAACAATTGTATGTACTTTATCTTTATGATTTTATGAACTTTTATAAATCACTGATAGAAACAACGCTCAAAATGACAAAAACACAACATATGAAAACCAAAAATGAAAATTCGTAAAAACACAAACACAGATACAACCACAAAAATAAAACCATTCAACACACAGACAAAATTATTTTTGACTTCCTGTAATGATTTCGCATTCCCATACAGACGGGTTCTAAAAACCATTACAATGCATCTTTTAATAATGACAGCAACATCCGTTTATCGCGAAGTCTAACTTCACCAATATCAGGACCCAATGTAACAAAGTCGTGTGTGGTTACTTTATTAATGAATGTAAGGCATGACCGTTTCATGTTATGTTCCAATTAGATTTCAGTCAATAACACATTCGGTTTGAGGTTTAGAAAAATAATTACAAAAGGTTTTTCCTAAAATTGATTAAATAATTGCGAAATTGATAATTCAGAACTTCGATAAACTGAGTTTTTTGTCGATTCCTTTCCCGTTCAGGACATATATCTCGGTGATTTAAAATAAAGCTGGAGGCACTATACACTTGTACAGAGTTCTCAGTTGTAGTAGTTCCTTTTCCTTTCAGTCGAGATAACCTTTTCCATTGTGCCCTACTTCATTCCGGCTGCCATCTATCTGCCCGAAGTATCCTATCTGGGACTCCCACAGTAAATTCCGCTTCACCGGGGAAAATTCCCAAGGAAGTGCTTTCTCTTTCTCCCCAAACATCACGCGGAGGCTCATTTGGATCTCGTATCATCTAGAGCCCAGAAGTTTGGCAATTTGCCTTTTTACTTTTCGTATACGCGTACGTAAACGGAGTAATATAGGCCTATGTATTATAGAGGAAGTTATGTAATGCTGCGGAAAATCGATTTCCAGATTTCAACGGAAATATAAGTTTTGAGGTCCCCCGACACCCAAAAAGTGTTGTTTTTTTTCTTCAAAGTGTCCGTCCATCTGTCTTGCTGTCTGCCCGTCTGGTGTATGTGAATAACACTGGACACCTCAACCACACCACATTTAAACATGCGTACGATTTTTTCCAACTGAAAAACTCCTGTCGATCTGGCCTGAGTCAAAGCTCACCGATTTTTAAAATCATTATTTAATGTTTTCGGGGGTACTCTACATAAAGCTCTTGGAACGTAATCAAAATTTTCTCAAAATGGCTCAAATTTTTTCTTTAAATTTCTTCTAAAAAAAGGTGGCATAGAACCGATTTTCACTGATAACTGAATTTTGATAATTGCAAAAGTTTGAAATTTTTTCGGCGTCTACCTGCAACTATAAAATCGAAGACAAAAATGTTTCCTTCAAATAAAATTTGTGGTTCTTAATTAGTTCTTTCATTAAGATCATGTACATGTTTTGAAAATTTTAGTCGTTTTTGCGCAATATTGCGCAAGAAGTACAATATTAAAAAATAACAAAAACAAGATTTTCTCAGAAACGGCTCCATATTTTTTTAACGTTTGGAAGGGATAATGCTAATTGTACTGTGTGAGATGACATAAACGCCATTCTGCTCCATTCTTTTGCTTTTTTAAAAAAATAGGCAAATGCATTTTTTAAAATATCTTTCACCCCATTAATATGCACATTCCTAACGATTTGTATACACTACTGCATTTGTGAGTGTATGTGCTTCAAATGACTTTCAGTGAAGTTTTTCGAAAACAAAAGTTTTCTGTGAAAAAGAGCTTCAAATTTCGCACAGTAACACTTAAATTACATTTCAAAAAACAACTGCATTTTTCAACGGGAATTTTCATAAAAGACATATTTTACGCTTCTTTATATTCTTGAAGTAATATTTCGTTTCTACTACTAGCAAACCGAAAAACTGAGTAAATTTAAAAAAAAAGATGTACGTTGGGCGGAAATAAATGGTAGCTGGGAAGATGGTGGGGCAAAACCGAAACGCTAGCCCAGACAAAGAAATTAGAAAACTAACTAGTACGAGAAAGGCTGTGCCATTCTGTAGCACCACTAGTTATTATTGTTACATTTTTATGACTTAACGATAGGAATCACTTAATTGTACTTCTAAAGTTGTTTTAGTAGATTATCATTTTGCCTTTTTCTTGTTTATTTTTGCTTCTGGTGCCTATTTTTGATATTTTGCCTTTTCTGCCTTTATCTTCATTATTTTGCTTTTTTTCTATAGGCATCAATCTCGATCAAGGAATCATATATTCATATATATCATATACTGAAAACATCAGTGCCTTATGAGAGATTCGAACCCACACCCTCAGTATCCAAGAACTTGGACGCCTTAGTTTCCACGTCTCTGCGCATTGAATGTTTTCACGGGCGGTAGGTAACTATCTATAAGTATTACGCAAGATAATTAAAAGTCGATAGTTCATTGCAGAAATTTCCGTGTTTGCCGCAGGCCACGCAAGACACTTGCACTTCAATAGAAGGAATCACAAGCACAATAGTTGATTTGCGATTTGATGAAGCGGCAGGACATCTATTGGGAAATTGAGGTTCGTCAGCCTGCTCGTTTTCAGCACCGGATGTTGTGCGGAAGGGGAGCGTCTGCACACGGACGACCGACATCACCTTGCTGGCACTTCAGTGTATCCAAGCTTTTGCCCTAGTTGCGTGCGGAGCGCGAAGTAAATAGAAGGCGAAGTTGTTGTTTTCCCTATAGGATCACTGATCGACGCATCATGAAAGTAGCTTTCCTGAGTGCCCTCCTCTCTCTCTCTCTCTCTCTCTCTCTCTCTCTATATATATATATATATATATATATATATATATATCTATATATATTGCGATGTTGGGGTGTATTTAAGAGCTAAACTGCAACACCGTGAAACCAATCTTCATGAAAGTTGGCACTTCTACGTGTTTTTTTCTCCGAGAAGGTTTAGGTGCCGTTAAATCTGTTTTAATTTCACTACATGGCGCTGTAGAACTAAATATTTACGTCAAATGCAACCACAACACATTTGGTAGGATTTTTAATGTATATCGTTAAATAACTCCTAAACAATGCGTTCTATGGCCTTAAAAAAAAACTAAAATGTTGAGGATGAAGGCCTCAAAGAAACGTTTCTCATACCGTAATCTACAGGATGAAATTTTTGAACATTCTATTACATTTTTGCTGGTCCGGCGCTTCCCGATATTACTTCACCTGCTCAGAGATGTGTAGAATCTGCAATTACATGTGAATGAGAGGGACAGAGGCCGGCTGATACAGACAAAAACAGAGTGAGGGAAGGAGGGAGAGACAATGAGAAAGGAAGGGAGATAAAGGGCAGACGTCTGCCGGATTTCCTGGTACGTTTATATTTTTCACAGTCTACCACGACCATGATTCATAAAGCAAAGCGATTTCCTTCTATCAAATTTTTGGACTTCCTGTGACATTTCGTCTGTTAAATGTTTAGGCTTAAATGGTTATCAGCTCAGATGTCTCTCAAGGCCAATCCAATTGAAGTTTCCTTTGTCTAAGATCAAACCGTCTGAACTACCGTTGTGCACACATACAAAAGATTTGCGTTGAAATGTAGGTGACGGGCCGAGTAATTTCAGTGAATTAAATCCACGCAACAATTATTCCATTTCAATACGCCCAAGAAATTCCTTAGAAACTAAAAAATCGTGGTCTCGCAATTTGAAATATCTAGATCAAATAATGTAATGAATCATATTTGATTCAGTGAAATTATACATTATAAAAGGCAAGTGTTTTCATGCGAGAAAGCACCATCGTTTTACCCATAAAAGTAGTAATAAATAATTATCGTTTTCGTCTCAAAAATATAGATTTTCATGGAAAGTGCTCTCGTAGTTTTCAAATCTCCACAACCCGTACGATGTCCGCCGAACTTTGTGCGTATTTCCAAGACTCCAGGATTTTTTAAAAATTAATTTTATTTTAGGTCGCTTTATAACTACAATGGTCATCAGCGACCTCTTTAATATTACAAATTTTGACATACAGTGTAAGATACTATTCTCCAGGATTTGTTGTAGTCTCAAGAGGACAAACTTCCTTTTTGAACAGGAGTGTACTGCGATTCTGAAGACCGGCTTGTGGGCTGCTCTTACACCCTTACGTCGAGAGAATCAGGACAGTTTCGCGAAACAGAGCTGTCATAATATACACCTTCAACTCACCCTTGTATCCGAAAAATTCTTTCCTTCTCATTACATGGGTATGTCCTCAACGCTTCGACCATCCTTAACCCTTGTACCATATCTGGGAACTTTTTGGACCCCATCATCATTAATTTGTTTATCTATATTTATATATATATATTTATATAAACATTATGGGTTCATACGAGCCCATAACGCCACCATCAACAATGCAGAAACACCTACGAACAGCGAAACGAATATACGCGGCGGAGCAAGGGCCTGTAAACGCGTCATCTATGAACAGCTGACCGAACGAGAGCGCTCGAACTAGCGAGTAATGTTTTCCGGGGAGGTCAAGGAAGGAGGAGAAAACCCCGCCCCTGAAAATTTCCCCAGGCGCGGTGACATAAATACTGCAGCACGCCTTGGCGGAGGGTTCTTCTATTACGGCGACAGCAGCGGAAGGGTGAACTGGTGACTACGCAGCTTAGGTGTAGTTTTATTTACCAGTTGATAGCCAGAAAGTGAATAGGGACGAGTTGATGCAGTTAAAAGAGTTCTAGTAGCACCATGAATGAATTAGCATAGAAGCGAGAGTGCGTTAAAAGTTTAAGCTGGCAATAAGTTCAAAATTGCCCAAATTCGCGCAGAAGGACTAAATTGTATCCAGCACGATATAAGGCACTTAACTACTTTTGCACACGTCAAAAGTGTGGTAGCTAGGCCGCGCATGCAAGTATGAAGCAGCGCCGCATAAATTTCGTGAAAGCTGGAAGCGCGATTATATTCCCGTGAGACGTAAGAAGAGAAGAAGAAGAAGAGAGAAGAAGAAGAAGAAGAAGAGGACGATCCGAAGACTCAAGCGTACGTGAGAAGGTCTGGTCCGTGACGAGAGGCAGGGTGTGTAAGGGAGAAAGACGTGGAACCAACGCGGGACAGCGGGCGTACGGCGAGCGCACAAGAAGTCGGCAGCAGCGCAGAGCGACGGCGTCGTACTCTGCAAGGTGTTGGTGAGAAAACGAACTCCTCCGTTTTGCAATACTGTCGGTAGGAGAGAAAGGGAACATTTAAAGAAAACGGGAGAAACTGTCCAGAATAGTTTGGAATCAGAATCAATGTATAAAAGTTATCCATGCCGAGAGTTTTTTTACCTTGTACTGATTACTAAATAAGTTTTGTTTCAAGAGGTTGTATAGTTTGGGGAGAGTTAAAGTTTTGTAATATTGTTCAAAGTAATTTCTTGATGTAATGTGTAAAGAAGTCGAAATCGCTAGTGTAGCTGTAAAGTAAATGTTTGAAATCCGTGCACGGGAAATTTAAGAAGGTGAGTTAATCAAAGGTATTGATTAAAATCACAAAGATACAAGAAGGTCAGTCAAACAGAGCTCTTGATTTAATTTACGAAAGGGTGTAATTCAAACGAGAGTATTAATTTAAAACAGAGGTAATGAGGAGTGAAAACCTCCAGTTCTTTTATTCATTCAGGCAGTCAAGGTGACGCCGAATTCCTCTTCTGTTCGATATTTATGTGTTTTTTTTCAGTGAACAACCAGATCTTCATTATTGTACATAAAGTGTGTCCATTTCTCTGTAAAATTGTGCCACTGTGTCGTTATTTTGATGAAATTATATGCTCAGTTTTCGTTATCGATCTGATTTTATTGTGTCAAGGGTTCAGACCTTTCTCCAAAAGATCCTGCATCCTGAAAATTCCAAGCTCGCTTCACGAGCATTCATACTAGCAAGCTCGACGCACAAGCGTACTGAGATTAGTACGAGGGTAGGTGAGTGTGTTAGAATATATATAAACTGAAAATTTGCAGGATAATTTCAGTATTGATATGCCTTCGTGCACTTATTAAGCAGCTACTAAGCCATTTTCACATCCTTTTCAAATTTTATTAGAGAGTTATTAATTTTTTTATATGAGACTGACATAGGGAAACTGACTGGGAAAATAACAGGCTGACTAACGTATAGCCTGTTATTTTCCCATTCTAATATGTAATATAGTGTCATGAACTTAATAAAATGTGTCTGATACTGTCAATATTTGATTTATCTCCAAACAACTTTCACAAACTATCGTAAATATTTCTGAAGCATTACGTATCAGCAATGCAGGTTGCGTACAGTAAAGGTTATTCTTTTTATGAAATATTTAGTATGAATAAATTATATTTATTACATCATTGAAAATAGCTTATAAAATGTACACTTATATAAAACAATTATTTACACTCAGTATGTTGCCATACACATTCATGCTTATCACTTCCAATTGTCAGTAAAGCTTGGGGTTCAAAACGACTCCAGGTATAGTACTTGATTATTAATTGAAGATATGTTGCAAGAGTTGAACACCTTTCGGACATTTCAGAAGAAAAATCGTCAAGAAGAGTAACGAAGGGTTTCTCAGAAAAATGACATAAGAAACAGTTGTCCATTTAATTGATCACACACGGTGGTGTGATTTTCTTGCATCAAGTAATTCACCTCCCCACTTAAACACAGGTGCCTCAGAATAAATGTTCCAAACATGTAGGGCATGTTGATGTTCAAAGATAATCACATTTCCCAATGAACATTTGGTGGGAAATTTCATATAACGTAATTACATCTGCCCCTGATCGATAGGCAACTCAACATACATTAGTGTTTGGCAGTTCACTTCCAGACACAAACTGATCTCACATTCCCACCGAACTCTAGTACTTTATGGGATGTCCGTCAAGCAGAGGCATATGTTACATGTGTCACTTCGTTATATGAGATTTCCCCATATGTATTTTGGAAAAAAAATTGTTACCTAGGACTTCTTCATCATGTCCTAGAATTTTGTAAGATTTATTTTGTGTATTATTTTAAAACGTATTTGAGTACGACCAAAACTATGATACATATACTTACATTATCCGCAAATACAAGTAGCATCCATCCAGCAAAAAAAGGGCAAAACCAACAATAACATAGTTTTCTTCAAACCAAGGAAGTCCATAAGGAACCCACAAGGAATTACAACTACAGCAGCACCAAGTGCCATGGAAGCCCCAATCCAAGACGTTTGCTCTATCGTAAATCCTTTTTCATCCGTCAAGTAGCTGTACGCGGGTGAACTCCAGCCCAGGGCATTTCCAATCCAAAAGGTCCTATTTGCACTGAAAAGAATAGCATAAGATATAACACTGATGTCTCAGAGTAGATGCCAAGAAATTCTATTATATATTGTTGTATATTATTGTTAATAATATCACTGAATTTATTTTCCAGTAAGGAAAGAAAGAAAACATTTAAATATTGATAAATAATCAAGAATTAGATAATTTTTCTTTCAGGTTGAAACTGAATGCGTAATTGCTTCTTAATCGAAATTAATTGAATTAATCAATACTTTTTAAATGCAACCCAAATGTTATATTTAATTACAATTCCTAATCTGTTGTGTGAAAATGATCATTTTTTGCTAATAAACGTGTGATGGGAAATCTAATATATGGAAGTTACACATGTGACTGGCGGGGATCATCTTCGGGCACTGTTTCTTGGTGGTATTCGTTCTTAAACAGTCAAAGAGATTTCGGTTACTTTCATAATACTATTCACCGTTACTTGAAATGTTGCCTGAGACAATTGTCTTATGTGTAACTTTGTTGTATTACCAGGTTTCCAAAATATTTGTCTATTTATTATTTCTCTTAATTGCTGTTTCTTCTATAATCATCAGTAGATTGAGGATCCATTGATTCTGGATTCTTCAGTCTTTCTATCAGGCTACTGAATAATGAATGATCAAAGATTTCATCACTTTCACACAATTTCAACTGAATGATCAACAATTTCATACACCCACATCAACAATTTCACACAATTTCAAATGAATAATCAACAATTTCATACATCCATTCCCATTTGGAAATATTGAATCGTGTTTTAACATCCACATTTTCGGAAACTTCAAACCCTGAAATTGTGTTCACTGTATGCTGTACATTGTGCATACATGTGATGATTTGATTCATGCAGTTACTCTACATTCTGCCAAACCTCATTACAATTTATTATCATTTATTCTTCTTTTGTTGCATTTTAATTATTTGTTAAAGGGACGAGACCGAAACGCAAAGTGGGTTTTCCGACTAATGCGTTCGTAATAATATCATCAGGCAAATTTTAGTGAGATAGAAAATTTTCACTCACAATGTTCAATCTGATATTTTTTTATCCAATATTGAATGAAAAATTAAATAATTTCCTTAGAGTTCTGTTCCAAATTATTATGTCCAGACATTCAGGACACTTAGAAAGATATCACAAATGAAAAACAGTGGGTAAACAAATGAAATACATACAAGATGACATAAATACCCAAAACTCTTCGCACAAATTAAAATCTCAAATCTATTAAAACGACAAATACAAACTATTACGTTCAATCTCTTGTTGCAGCGTCGCTTTATCGTCGTCTCGCAGTTGCTCCCTGAAAGGAAATATAAAATAATGGTATCTAACACACCGCTCAATCCATCAGTCAGCGATGACGACGCTTCGTTTCCATAGCGCAGATATACTTGTCAAAACACACATGGAAATTCGAGAAAGAAAAGATGATGATGATGAATTCATGCCTGGAAGGCACAAAAAGGTACATATTTATCGACAACTTAGAAAGAAAACCTGGACTGCGCTTGGGCGAAAAGTGGTGGCGGGGGAAGGTCCCCTCTCTTAGAGGCCCAACTTCCCCTCCTGAGGAGCCGCTTCCGCCATGGCGGGCGGGGGCAACACCTTAGCCTTGTGACCGTCCCAAACCCTTGAGTGTTCAAACCTCGTATCCCTGTTGTCCCACCATGTCGAACGGTTTTTGAGTGTGAGAAATGTCAAGTCGAGAGAAATGACATTCCTTCCCTTCTCCTCACGTACATTTGCCACAAAGGGATGTTTGGATAACGTATGGCATTTTCCGCAGTTTAAGGAGAAGACGATGCAATGTAAATTGCCAAATTGCAAGGGATTTACATTCTTAAAATGTGAGAAAGGCAAAGTTTATTTATGTTTACTTAAAGAAAAAAATGTTTTCATTACTATCCAAACATAATTTTCTGATAATGGAGTTTTTCTTACAGATTCTTGCCCAAATGCATTATGTTACATACATGCAACAAATTCCTAATGTCTCAAATGCATAATGTTGTCTCTGTGCAACAAATTCATTTTTTAAGAAATTGAGACGAATATTGGAATAAGACTTTTTTTTACAATTTTTCCTGCACTCGTAAAGATTATATCAGTCCACAGGAATGAATTCAATTTTTTAAAGTCATGAATTTAAGGACTGAAACATCCTGGTCTGAGTCTTTGCAAAGACAGCGCAATACTGGTTCTCAAATAAACTCCTTCTGTATATTATGGAAGAAAATTGACCTAAATCAAAAGGAACTTTTCACAAGATTAGAATTTACGTAAATATTTGCAATCTATCATTTTCATTTCATTCAAATCTCACAATCATCCACCTCACTTGTACCTAAACTTATCCAATCATCTGTCACTAACATCATCCGCAGTCATTTATTTATTTATTTATTTATTTGTCAGAAAAACAGTAAAAACTGTATATGACGTGTGGGGAAAGAAATTTATCTGCGCACATTTTCTTGAGGGCCAGAAATTTTATTAAAAAAAACGAAAAAATTAATTTAGAAAATAATTATTTTAGAAAAATAAAGATATTTGAAAAATGTTTTTTCCCGAGTTATAGAAAATCAATTTCAACTGTAAATGAACTACAAGCAAAAGGAGTGCTCAACAAAACGTGCGCACAGTGAAGCTACATTTACGTCCAGAAGCAAAACAAGGGGCCATCTCAGCATTTGCTCAATGGATCAGGGAAACTGGACAAAAACCTATTCTACTGGACGTAAACTAATTCATTATATATCTTTGTTTTGTTACATTAAACATTATTTTTCTTTTTCACGATCAGTATAGTCTCTAATTGTACAGAAACAGTTTTGCAGCAGAAAAGATTTTACTTTAAACTTAAATTTTTGTACCGACTTTAATTGTTTTATGTCATCTGGCAATGCGTTGTAAAGTAACGTACATGTATTGTATGTTGATTTCTTGTACTGAGCTGTTGATACTGACACTTGATGCACGTGATTTCTACGGCGTGTGTTGTAATTATAAATATCAATATTGCATGAAAATATGTTCCCTCCGTTAAGTAGGTCATTTTTGACAAATATTACAGATTCGTAAATAAATAGACAAGGCAATGGTAGGATTCCCAGCTCAATGAAAAGATGAAATGAAATGATTAATGAAATGATGGGGCTAGGTGCATTTTAAATAAGAGAATCATCACTGTAAACAACACAAAAAGAAAAATAGTAAAATAAGCATTCGCAGTTTTCCTTAAAATTTCTTCTTTTTATAAATAATATCACATGTTCTATCATTTACAATAATTACAAATCCAAATGCATTATAAACAAACATACCTACGATTGCAGCAAAGAACTGCCATAGTCGCTGAGGTTCACTGGCATTCCCAGTAGTAATCAGATGTGATTGTGTACTGACAGCAATTTTTCGGTCACCCATTGCATCCAACAATGAAGTGATTTTGTCTTCTGAGAACTGGAAACAGAAATATTACAAGATGACAAGCATCAAATTCTTTACTTAATACGATAACTTTTGTCTGAATGCACAACAATTGCTCTCTTAAAACAGATAAAAACAAAATTACTATAATTCTTCCTATATCATACTTATTTATGGCATTTTATTGAAAACGTACATTCCAAGGGCTAATAGCCCCATAATTAACATTTACTCTTTTAAGCTGGGTAATATCTCCAATCAATGTATTAAAAATCAGAATAAATTTCAGGAAATGAAAGTGAACTTCAGCGAAAACGTTACCCGAACTGACTCGAACTTGAACTGACATCGTCCTCGCGAACGGGGGCTAGGATATCAATTCTAGTTTTGATGGAGGATTGGAAACGCTCACTCGATTTGATGAGTTTTTTACCTGTTTCTCATGGTAACTCTCTCGCGGTTCCCATTTCGCTAGTGCAATAGAAAAGTGGGGACCTTCCTCTCCTCCCAGATTTGCCAAATGATATTCCGTAGTTTGTACTTACCAAGAACACTGAATCTCTCTCCTCCAAAGAGGGGAAATTGTGTAGGAATTTGTCTGGATCTCTGAGAGCTAAGTGCATTTTTCACTCAAACAGTTTTAGAGATAGGGAAATTCAAGTTGAGCTTTTGCAACTATCTATAGAAACGGATAATAGGAAAATGGGATAAGGTTGGTCCGAGCGTTGGCCTGGGTAAAGGATTGCTTGCCGGGACAGAATATTTGACGCTAACAATTTCGCAACATCAAAACCGAGCAAAATAGATCGTCTTCGGTTCAGAAATGGACCTCCAATAACAGCAAAAGTCAATTGATTCAGTTCGTGCGGTAGGCGCCTCTGCTTATAGGAATAGACATTGTGGATGATATTTACACGCAAAAGCTCGATGGATAGCTGATACATACGGAAAAGCTGATACATACGGAACGCAACAGATGAGTTTCCTATTCAACCTCAAGAGACCTGCGATCTGTACTCAGTGAGCGACCACTAAATGTGAAAAAGAGTTTCCAACGATGACGTTCATGGGATCTACAGCTTACGTGTATGATTACGTCATGTTAGAATTTAGTTGAATGTAAGGCCAAAGACTCCAACAAACCATCTTCCAACAAAAAAGTAGACACAAATAAAAAGTTCTGAGTAGTGTGGGTGATAAATTCTGCAAAAAATGCATGCAGCTGTAAATTCTGGTAAAAAATTACCGCTGAAAATTACAGCATTGAATCAAATCTTCATTAATGAAATCTATTAAAGATGAGTTTTAATTTTATTGGATTCTCTTGGCAGAGCCAAAAAATACATAAATCATCAACGAAGAGAGATTTTTCAGTGGATTTAATTTCACTGACGCTATGCCGTTGACAGCACACAGTGACAGAATTGACCCTTGCGGTACCCTGCCTGGTGACTGGAATTTACTCCAAAAGGGTTACGAAAATACCTTGATGAGAGAAAATCTACCAGGAACAATGGTAGCCGACCTCTGAGACTCAAAAAAATAAAACAAGAACGTAGGAAAGTGCGAACAATGCAGTACTTCCCGATTATGTCGTGTCATATTCGTTACGGAGAACCCCACAAAATGCAGTAAGTCAATAAATCACCAATCCTCCAAAATAATGATGATTCTTGAGGACGACGTATAATTTAGAATGCAAATATATTTGTCGAATATTTTTCGACGGTTTTCCACACCTTCTTCAGCGATGAAACACACATATCTTGCTGTTTCTTAATACTTCATTGCAAATGTTTTTAGAATCGAAATAATCTCATTCAGAAAGATCAAAACCAATATGTTTCAATCGTATCAACTGATATACTGTAATAATAATAATAATAACTGTAATAATCATACTGATACTGTAATAAACATGTCAACTAATATGTTCCTACTGCATGGCCATTATATTATATCATGAACTTATGTGAGTTTTCGCATTCATACTGCCCATAATATATATACTGGCGGAAAGAAGTATTGTAACACCTGGAAGGGCATGAGCAATCAAGTAGGCGATAAGCGACGTTAGGGATGGGGGTCGTAGAAGTCGTGATGAACATTTCGCGGACGAGTGACCATGACGTGGTGACGTATGAGAGCGTGACGAAATGGCCCGTACGCGCCATCAATTCCACGGCTTTAAAAGGCGCTGTCCACTGCAATAATGTCTAATCGGGACTTCGGTAGGCCACTCGTTCATCGCTTTAAGCAATTGGACCAGTTTGAGCGGGTTCCCATTGTCGGCCTGCATGAAGCCGGCTGGTCCTTTCGGTCCAGCAGTGCTGACCACGAGGGTCGTGATGCGACGTCGATACTGCGGTGCTGGCGACGATGGTTCCCATTACGAGCATTCCCATAACCGTAGACCCACTTCGGGGCGACCGCGGAGCCCGGATTTGCTCGCCGAAACACTCGCCGGATTTGCGTCCGATCGAGCATGTGTGGGACATGATGGGCCAGTCGACTGTTTCGAGAGACGCTGCATCCTAGGCAGAGTTGCCAACGTTTCGGGTCTCACTGCGACTTCGTCAATATTCCTTCGCATTTCGCCCTGAGGAAGGTCAAAGCGTGACGATCGAAACGTTGGCGACTATGTCTCGGAAGGGGCGTCTTCCAGACAGCCAAGTTTTTATGTTGTTCCCTTTCGGCCCTCAACTTGAAAAAATAAAAGATTTAACAATCCCATTGAGTTGCCGACCAAGTCTACTTGCTGCGTTTTTACGCTGATTGGGTGAACGGTGAACATTTATCTGGTCAGTTTCATAGAACAAAGAAACTTGCTAACACTCATCTAATGCTTTAGAAGACATCCATAAAACTTGGCACATAACCATCCTAGCTATTGTGTATTATTTCCATTTCATGTTGAAATAATACACTGAGGTAACAAAACAATCAAATATCTCCTAATATGGTGTCGGACCTCCTTTTGCCCGGCGAAGTATAGCTACTCGATGTGGCATGGAATCATCAAGTGGTTGGAAGTCCCCTGAAGAAATAGATAGCCATGCTGCCTTTTAAGCTGTTTATAATTGCCAGTTTTGCTGATACAGGATTTTGTGCACGAAATAACCTCTCGGTTATGTCCCATAAATTTTTGATTGGATTCATGTCGGGGGATCTGGGTGGCGCAAACAAATCGCGAACAATTGTGGTCCGGTTACATGGCGCATTGTCATCCATTAAAAAATCGTCTCCAAGGAACTGAACATAACCATTTCAAGCCAACGATCAGTTCGACCAAATGTTCCAGTCCATTCCATTGAAAAAACAGCTCACACTGTTATGGAGCCACCGCCAGCTTAAACCTCGTTGATGACTCGGGTCCATGGCTTCGTGGGGCCTGCGCCACACTCGAACCCTATCAGCTCTTACCAACTGATATCAGGATTCATCTGAGCAAGCCAGTCGTCTAGGGTCCAATCGAAGCCAAAGTTGTCCGTGGTGAGATGTTATGCCTGAAATTAATTGTTCTCAGCACACTCGTGACTCGGTAGATATCGAATGTTGAATTCCCTAACGATGTCCGAAATGGAATGTCCCATGTAACTACCATTCCGCGTTCAAAGTCTGTTGATTCCAATCGTCCGGCCATAATCACGTCAGAAATCTTTTTACATGAATCACTTGTGTACAAATGAAAGGCCTGTCAATGCACTGCCTGTTTATATCTTTTGTACGGGATACTACTGCAACCTGCTTATTTGCTTATTGCTATCGTATGACTTTTGTCATTTCAGTGTTCTTTCTAGCCATCTTCGGTTTTCTGATGTTCATTAAAGAGGAAGTGTCATTAAATAATTGTAAAACATAATGTTTTAGGAGATAGTTACACGACGCGCTACAGTATCGAAGACATCATCTGGGTAACGACTATTCTTCCAAATATTACAAAGTTGTCGCGCTCCTTAAGAGTTTTTCAGTAATAGTAAGAAAAGATACCTTTCTATAATTTTTTGTACCTTTCTGTGTACTACTAGCAATTTCTTAATTAGATTTTTTGTCCAGTTTTATTTTAGATAGTCATATGATATACGTATTGAAAACCAAACGTTAATAAAAAACATAATTTAGTTTGGAACTTCATTGAAATGTATTCCAATATAAATTATATTTTTTTATTAACCTTTGGTTTTCAATATATACAATATGACTGGCTTAAATAAAACTGGACAAAAAATCTAATTAAAACCCAAAGACAGTCTGAAGATAGTGGAAAATAAATATTCTATGTTTAATGAAGCTTGTGCATCGAGGCTGATAATAGTTTCACAGTTCAGTTAGTGTTATGCGAAAGTTTGGTACTTGTAGTACTTGAATTGTTCAGAAGACAGATGGTAGGTGGTTCTTACTTTTGCATAATAAGATGATAAGCCCTACAGAACGAAATAGACAAGTTGGAATCATAATTGTATCAGATGGTAAGTATTTCGGTTATCAAAACGACTCTACTGATAATTGCTTGATAACAGTACACGATAAAGTTGTCGACCTTTTGAAGGTAAGAATACTGAGCTTCAGTGTCTATGTTTTGCGTTGAACTTACTTCCAACTACAAACTTTGTAACGAAGAAATGAAAAATGTCTTAAAGTTTATTTGTTTTAGGTTATGTTGCGATGGGCAACACAGAGGAAATCACACTAATCACATTTCTCAAGTATGTTCACACTTGTTGCCAGGAGGTGTTCGTCAACATAGTTATGCGATATTCAAATGTTCGATTTAATAACAACGGTGCCGCCATGTGTCCTACCATTTAGGTGTTTAGTGTCGTAGGTACAGCATCCAGAGTAAGTTTGGTAGCTTCGTTTTGTAAAGTAAGTTTTATTGATTAGAATTATATCCATATCATTCATTCAAATTCGTTTTGCTAGTAACTGAGGGTAGTTGACGACTGTCTTGACATTCTACAGAAACACAAGACATTCTAAATAAAAATGTCTTTAAATTTCAACAAAATCAATATCTCATAATCAAACACAAGAAACATCTCATATATCAAAGATCGGTAAAAAAAATATTATTCGATATTAGTGCTTCATGCAGCGGTAGATTTTCTACAGCTAATTAAAATTAGTTGTGTTTGCTGTAAAGAGCTAATTATTAATAAAGTAGGTCGGCTATATTCCCAATCTCTTCCCATTTTGTGACCTTTTTTCGTTATTAATGTGAGTGTAAAGAAACAATCTGGAAAACTTCATTCATTCAATGTGCTTTTCAACGTACTTTAGCAAAGGGAAGAACTACCGCACTGTCCACTTCACGTAACGTCATAGTGGCAATTACGATTGCACTGAGCGGCTGTGGCGGCAGTGGCATGCAGCTGCTTTAACTCACAATTCACATTAACAGATCGGAAAAATCCGTTGTTTAGAAATGTCTTCGGGTTGCATAGATCCGAAATAATTCGACCCTTTCAACCCAACAAATGAACACAGGAGATAAGTCAAGAAAATGAATGTGGACACTTATATGGATTGTTCTTTGAGAAATAAATACAGAGCGCAGTAAATAAGCACTATACTGCGATTTTTGTAGGAAGAGCTCTCAAGATAACTCAAATCCCATCTTCGCGATGGAATATGTCACGGCATTTCGCGTCTTTTCTCGGTCTTGCCGGTAGAAGTCGCATGATCGCAAGCACTGCTTCATACGGTCGCGATCGTGCGAAATCTAGCGGAACGACTGTGAATGATACGAAATGCCGTGACATATTCCATCGCGAAGATGGGATTTGAGTTATCTTGAGAGCTCTTCCTACAAAAATCGCAGTATACATCGAATCACTGGCCCCCGCGCCATCCCGAGAAGCTTCGCTGCAGTTGAGCAACTCGTCACGTGTCCCCTCGCATTCACCGAGGAGCCCGTTTTCCACTCTGCACTCACCTGCCGGGAGGCGCGCCCTCATGTGCGGGAAAGAAGTCGAAGCCGCGGGTGCCAGTGAGGGGACGTGGCGTGGCGAGCCGTTGCGGTGACGACAGCTAAGGTTGCAGGCGCTCTGAGCCAGGACCTTTCTAACTCCCTTTTGACGTGGTGGAGACCATTACAGTGGCGCGCTCTCCCATAGCACCTTCTTACAGGAACTAAAATACGAACTGCTGCCAACAATACTTCAAACGTGCGTCGCTGCTGAGTAGGTTCGCGAGACGCAAGCAGATGTTACGAACAATAGCGTCGATGTTCGCGCTTTCTTCAGCGGTTTCTTAAATGTATGTATAGTGAATAATTTAACATTTAGAAGACACTTGTAGTATATCTCAGAAATAAGGCAAATTTTTACGTGCGGAAGTTGGCGAGCCTAAAGGCCCGTTTCCACGATGGCATAAGCCATCGCACTTGGGGTGTTGGACGGTCAGCCCGCTAGGCGCGCCATGATCGCGTCTCTCGATCAAGCTCTGCTTGATTCATCGCGTGGAACTTGCGATTGCAGAGGCACCTTGCGGTAGAATTTGTAAGTTTATCAGTCTGCTTGCGTGCACGTTAGGAGCAACTTCACGAGCTCCAAGCAGGGCCCGGATGGGCCGGTGCGGTCTCGGGGCCGGCCAGGGCAGGGCCAGGGGCCGGCGTTGGGCGGGAACAGGGCGGGCTGGGCGGAATGTGGCGTGCTGTAGATTTCACGTGTCTGGCCTAACCTGTGGCTATGTCTTCGCTTGAATAGAAGTTGTGAGTAATATTAACAACCACTTGCCTCGGAGGAAACGTACTCCACAATTTTAATAATGTCCTCACAGACCATACAATTAGCATACGGACGTGAATAGATACATTTTTGTTTCTGGATTAGATTGGCGTGAAACAGTGACTTGCGCATTAATTGTGGTTTGTTCCTAGCGTTTTCGATTGTGTGAAAATCTTCGTTGAATTTTCATCTTCAGTGCACAATGTCATTTATCGTCAAAATTAAAATATTTTTGCAAATTTTTAGACGAAATGAAAATTTTTACTTGCGTAACCTCAATTGGCGTAATGTTTGTACAGAAGAAAAGTTTTTTGAAGACCGAATACCTAGCGAAGTAATTTAAAAGAGAATTAAAATGTAAAGATAGTGAAAAGTAGTGAAATAAAAACAGCTATGCATTGGTCATATTATAGATGTAATTGTTAAATTGTTAGTAAAACTTGCCAGGTAGTATTTTGTATGTAAGCATTATACTTTTTAATAATTTCCCAAACAATAATATTTGCTCCTTCATACCTCAAACTAATTCATGATTCACTGTTGTCAATTTACAAAATTTACCAGAAGTAAAGTCTCATATTTGTTACAATTAGGAAGAGGATTTGTATGCCCTCAAAAAAATCTGGAAATATTTTGTTAAAAAACTTAAAAATTATAAAACATGCAGTTAAAATGAATAGTATTTAATTTCCTTTCTGAACCTTTCTTGCTAAAATTCAGCAGAAGCATGCCTGGAATGAAAAGATATACTTTTGTATATAGCAACCTAGCGTACTTCACAGTAGAATTGAAGAAAATATGCACCTCAGTGAAGGATGTTGTATGTGTTGTTTTAGTTTTTGGGTCTGGTTTCAAAAATATATCAAGAAATATCCTACATAAAAATATTTCATCATCTATAGAAAGGAAAAGAAAACTCGAACTGTGACAAGCTCTTTCTAATCAATGAATGCTCACAAATCAATGGATTCTATGAAAACATGAAACATTTTACAGATAAGTCTCTATTTGAATGAAATAAGCAAATTATGCTGCAATAATTACATAAATATGCACCAACAGAAAAAATTGGCTAAATAGGCACAAATATGTGTTAACATTTTAATCTCCACTGCATTCAATTCTAACCAAATGTCAAGAAATTCACTTGGCTATGCCATGAAGCAACAAACAAAAATATGCAAAATCATTGAAATCCGCTCCCTATTTACAATAAAGCCAGTTTAGAACTTTTCTGCCTAGTTTCATTTTGCAAATTTTAATGTTTAGACATTAAAATAAGCAAAAAAATTATCTTCACTTATGTTCATATTTATTACAGTTTGATATGTATCATTTGTAGAATAAGTTAGAAGTAATAGAGTAAAACAGAAAAACCATTCCTCTGAAGTTAAAATATGAGCTCTTTGTAATTGGGGAACAGTAATTTCTAGTTTCCACAATTAAAGAGACATGGGCAATTAATAATAATCATAATAATAATGGTAATGGTAATGATAATATCAATAACAATAACATGTTGCATTATTTTGCACAATTAGGGCATACATTCACGTTCTCACACACATACATACAAACATATACACACACACAAATATATAATAATATTATATGGTTGTGTAAATATAATATTATTTGTAATTATTTATAAATGAGTCACCTCAAGGAATCTCCTTAGTTTATTTCTAAATTTTTTAAATTCCCTTAAGTAGTAGGGCCACTTCTAACAGAATGTTGGAGATGAACACATCATGTAATTGATGAAGAATGTGCTGAAGCATACTTCTAATGTATTTGTAACTGTTTTACAATAAACATAATTGTTTGGTACATGTACACATTTGGTGAGGAAAGTCGGTCTCTAGTGAAGATATTGATTTCTTTGAGTTTCATATTTTCCATATAACATACTTCACCAGATGACATTCTCTGAGTAATAAATAATCTATAAAATAAATGTGCAGCAGGAATGGATCATGTTCAGGGTCTTATGCTGCAACCAATTGCTTTCCATATAATGAAACTAGATACTTATAACTGTAAGTAACTGTTCACTGTGACAAGGAATCTTTCCTGATGTTTCAAACAACAATGGTAAAACCATGAAAAAGAGTTATTCTCTTGAAGTTATAAGCTATAGTCCTTTTCTTGTTGCTCTCTTCACAAAAATTCTTGAAAAATACGCTATGAAAGATTAATGAATTTTTTAAATATAAAGGAAATTATAACTGAATATCACTGAACTGCAATCTTTCCATTGTTAAATGAAAAATTAACAGCTGTAGATAACAAAAAAATTCCCATGGTACTACTTCATCTTTCAAAACTTTTGATCCTGAGTTGAAGATTCTATATTACTGAGCAATCCTTTCACACTTCATGTATGGAATAAATAAATGGGGTAATACATATACGACACATGACTAGAGAATTTACACTCCAGAAAAAAGCCATAAAAACAGTATTCAAAATGAAAAGGATAGATAGCTGCAAAACTATATTTCAAAATGTAAATGTCTTTGCAGTCTATGGACTTTATGTATATAATACAATATTATTCATCAAATACAATAGAATTGCAATGGAAACATAGTACCTTACCATACAACACAAGTAATGAAACAACATAGAAAAAGTTTGTACTGATAGAAAAGGAAAAAAAACCAACTGCTTTTGAAATCCATATCGTCCAGAGATAACATTTTTCAATAATCTACCAAGCAACTGTCAAGCCAGTAGAGGGCACTAAATTCAAATTAGAACTACAAAAATATGTGACCAACAAAGTACTTCGTTCTGTGGAAGATTCGTAGATACTGTATGCGTTCCGTCATGAATGTGAACTAAATGTTGAATGCAAAATTCGAATAAATAAATTACAAGGTAATTTCACATTGTCATTGAGACTCATGTAATATAATATGTAACATATATCTCAAAAGCTTAGTAAAATTTTATTAGTTTTGAGAAAATGATGAGAATGTGTTTGCAGTAACTACAAGGTCTCTACCGACATTGCGCTTTCGAATGGCGCGAAACTGCTGTCAGTTTCGGTGTCACGTGACCAAAAGTCGTGGAACCTGATGTTACCGTGTCAACGCGCACTGTCGACTTTCGCGCGCGACCATGGCGCGCCAAGCGGGCTGACCGTCCAACACCCCAAGTGCGATGGCTTATGCCACCTCGTGGAAAAGGCCAGC